>CAJNDV010037274.1:23604-41927 GCA_905221635.1 Symbiodinium sp. CCMP2456 | reverse complement strand
GGGTTTAGGGTTTAGGGTTATGCGTCGTTGCGTTCAGGGTCTCTGCGTTCAGAGTCAGAGGGTCCGATAAGGCAGGGTTTATATGCGGTCTGAAAGGGTATCTAGGTGCTCTATCTGGTTGGCGTGCCTGGCTTGGAGTTCCCGTTTGATGCCCTGCCGGCGTCCGCCCTCTCTCCGTGGCCTTGCCTGGGACGTCGTTGGCGGATGCTTTGGGATCTAGTGTGGGAGATGAACATGGGCAAGTTCTTGAGTTCCAGGAGAATGAGATTAAGGAAGGTGGCAGTGAGGAGCGTGAAGTTGAGGAAGACGTGGTTCACCTTAGTGTAGGTCTCGCGAGGCTGGGATGGTCGTAACGTCCGCTCCATTAAACTTAAAAAAACTTCTGAACCCTTCAACACCCTAAACCCTAAACCCTAAACCCTAAACCCTAAACCCTTCAACACCCTAAAGCTTAAACCCTAAGGTTGAACAGGCAGTCATCAGAGAAACGCCAACCATGTAGAGGCCCACCGTTCCTGTTGACATGCGTTGCAGAGACTGTCGTAACCTCCCCGTAAACCCTGAACCCTAAACCCTGGACCCCAACCTGCGCCCAAACTCTAAACCTCTAAACTCTAAACTCTACATCCTGAACCCTGAACCCCTTCTAAGTCTGCAGGCAAATTTGTTTTTGGAGATGTTTGGGGCAGAAGGTTGCCATTGATCGGGGTGGAAGAGTCCAGCGCCTTTAAAACATGGTTTCAGCCAGGTCCGAGGCTCGCGCGGGATGCCTTTAATCACGGGGGGTATTAATCAAGAGTTGGCATTAAACAGAATAGTGGCCGTTATAGGTGCTGGGCCATTATTTTACACACTCTTCGGGGTTTGGGCAATAGTTAGTACTAGGCGTCGTCCATTATGTCCCCACATAACCGCGCGATTAATAAGGAACCCGCAAAACCCCAGTCCAATGACTGAGGCCCCATATTCGGGTTATGGGCTCCATGGCTCCAGGAGTGGGATGTGTGTTGATGCGTTTGCAATGTTCACTGTGAAGCTGAGGTGGTGCTCCCATACTGGTTGCATGTACAGCCACACTTCGCAGACGGCTGGAAGGAGAAGTGCTTCTTCAAATGCAACCTTCCTGCCGGTTGGGTCCATGGTTCGCATCCGATGAAGTAGTTGGCGCTTGTGGACTGCGACTTCAATGTCATGTCCCTCCCTCAAGCCGAAGACCTATCCAAGATATTAGAACGGAAAAAAGCCACGGCGAGAATCCAAAGCAGCGACAAGAACCAAGAAACACCACGACAGCTTCAGCTGGAGGATTACGGCGGATCGGACAGCGACCTGACGCAGTACTCAGACCTCTTCCAGCCGAGGAGTGGGTTCTGGTGCGGGTTTTGTAGCTTTTGGAATTTTATAGGGTGTGTTTATCGACGTCGCGTGCAAGGATTTGTTCACTTGTTGACGGATCTGTTTAGATGCTGTATAGGGTGCTACAGGGTGTTGAAGAGTTTAGGGTTAGGGTTTAGGAGTTCAGAGTTCATGGTTTGGGATGCTGTGTGTCTTGTGGGCTTCGAGTCTTTGGGTCTTTGCACGTGCCAAACAGAGCTCCGGTTGTTTTTGGATTCCCAGTGCGTCGGGTTCTTTCGAGTCCAGCGTTCAAGGTTGCTGATGTTCCGGGTTTACCATGATTGAAACATCTTCCTCAAGGGTGCTATGTACACAGTAGAATGTAGAGTTTCCATATTAAGAGTTATTATTTTTGATTTAGGGAAATATCTCCCACAACGATACATATAGGACCCTAAACCCTAAACCCGGATCCCTTTGGGATTGGAACTAACATGGAACCTGCGAGACGAAGCTATAGACGACCGTCCTTGACATTGGGGGCTCTGAGGGGCTTGGGGTTTGAAGTTTAGGGTTTAAGGTTTAGGGTTTAAGGTTTAGGGTTTAGGATCTGAGGAGTTTAGGGTTTAAGGTTTAGGGTTTAGGGTCACACGGGCTTTGGGTTTAAGGTATATGGGGCTCCATGCTTGTTACGGTTGACCCTGTCATGTGCCCATGTTAGATAGCTTTCCGGAGCATTTGGCAATGACACTTTGGTTAAGGCCTGCAGGATTGAATCTTCTTTAGGGGCTTGCGGTTGTACATTGCCCCTAGACCCGGACCCCTGGCCCTAACCTGTGGTGAACTTAACATGCATGTTCGTGCTTCTCTGGCACCGGTAGAATGCGGATGCGATGTGGAAATGGCTTGAGGGCCTTGTGAATCGCGTTCTGCAGCTCATTTAAGCTCGGCACATGCGACTATTCGCGAAAAGCACGAGCAACGAAGATACCGGACCTTGTGAGCGTGCACGAAAAGAGTTCAACGAGCAGGCGCTCACGCATTTTCCATGTTGGACCTGGTGTGAGTCGTGCATTGCGGGCAAAAGCCGGCAGGACCCAGGAGCTACTCGGTCCACGTGGTTGTGGATATGTTAACCTAAAGCCTAAGCCGCTAAATAGCCAAACCCTAAAACTATGAAACCCTTAAAGGCTTAAGCCCCCAAATCTTAGCACCTTCATTAAATCCCCCCCAACCCTCAGAACCTACACTTGACATTTCGAACAAACCCAGTGCAGGCACATGCGTTCCATGTCTGACTGGTCTCTGACTAGCACTGCCAGGCACGTGCAGGATTAGATCGGGGCCTCGGGCTTCTGGTTTAGTTTTTTCGAGGGTTTAGGCCAACCTTAAACCCTAAACCAGTTTAGAGCTTAGGGTTTAGGGGGAGGATTCTTGAGCTTCGGACTCTAAGAGGTTTTTCTTTAGGCTGGCTGTTCCGTTTAAGGAGGTTTCGTGTATGTTAAAGTGAGTTTTCAATTAAGCCAAGGGATAAAACTAAAAAGCCTCGTTTATACTATGGTTCCAAGGGGCTGATCGAAAGTATCGGGGACAAGGTAGTGAACGATAAGACATAACTACCATAATTGGGGCTGTAGGTAATTGTAATGATGAATGATTACCACGTAACTTTTAGGTTTTTGCTCAGTCGCATAATCATCCGACTATGACTTGAAGGTTGCGGCCCACGAAAACCTGAACCCAAAGTTTCTCTTGCTTGCCGTGCCGTAAATTAAACTACCAGAACCTGTGATTTGTTGTTGTGCGTGTGTTTTTCTTTTTTGGTGCAGTTCTTTTCGAATCAGGACTTATGTCAGACTCAAAGAATTGTGGTGGCTTTAATGAACAGAGGCTGGCTGTGGAGCAGAGGCTCGCTGTGTTGTTCTCGCCCTGTTCATCTCCAACCAAACCCTAAACCCTAAACCCTAAACCCTAAACCCCTAAACCCTAAACCCTAAACCCCTAAACCCTAAACCCTAAACCCCCAACCTTTCTCCCCCAAGCCCGAAGTGCAGCTTGTAAGCTTCTCCAAAGACAGAGCCCTCGGAAGAATCCTAAACCCTAATAGAGGGGCCGAAATTATTACCCATACTATTTTGGGCTCCCTATTGTAATTCTAGTCTAGTAGACCCCAAAACCCGATCCTAATTAGTAAGGCCCCTCTATTAAGCTCCAAACCCTAGACCCAGAGAGCCCAATACCCCTTAAATAAGGTATATTCCTTAAGTTATAGGGCCTTACTATTATGATGTAAAGTATACTCCTTATTTAAGGGGTATTGGGCTCTCTGGGGACGCAAAACCCCAAAAGCCTCTACAATCCGCTGAGCTCCAAACTCCCCAGTCGAACAGCCCTAAACCAAAACGGCACTCCAGCAGACAGAACCGAAGACGGGTCTGAAATAAGAGGGTTTAGGGTTTAAGTTGAGGGTTTAGGGTTTAGGGTTTAGGGTAACTTTATAGGGACTACAACGGGATACTCGCACTCGTGATTCGAACCACGAAGCCTCGTTATTGTAACCTTTTGTTCAGGCCGAGAGTGCAATTATTCAGGGGTCTACAGCAGGGTTGAGAGTTTCTGGGCTTGAGGGTAAGGCTTATAGGGTTTAGCGTTTAGGGTAGGCAACGTGCTTCACAGGCTGTGGCTGCCGCTGGGTTATGGCCCTGCTTCGGCGCGGCAGGCTGGAACGAGATTGTACTCGGGTCCGAAGAATCTGTAGGAATTTTTTGTAATTCTCATAATATGAGAATTACAAAGATTCCTACATATATCCAGGACGCTCCTTGTACCCGCAAATAGGGGTATATGGTGAGCATCTAGAGTCTAGTAGAGGGCAGATGGAGGGCCTCGGAACTAGACTGCTAGTTTGAGAAGGTACTCAGGCCTGGTCACAGCACGCAGACCTAAACCCTAAACCCTAAACCGAGGCCATCAAGCAATCCGAGCTTTCGTTCACTGAGCTCATTCAGGGCTTGGCCACATCAAAGGCTGCGCACAAAATGCGTTGCCTGGGTCATGCGCTTCACGCTGCCTCTGCACACTTGGAATGTTGGCATAAAGTGATTTGCTGAAGGCCTCTAGATATCCTAAGCCGCCCAAACACACCAAACCCCCTGAGGCTCCTAAACACCCTGAACCCCCTAACTCCCCCAAAACCCCCTAAACCCTGAACATTATTCCTTAGGGGAGCCTGGGGCAAGCCCTTCGACCGATTGTTTTTCAACACTACGCGGCGAGGTGATAATTAGGCTTTGGGGCTGTGAGGTTTGAAGATAGGGTAGAGTTTAGGGGTTGGGGGTTTGGGGGTTTCGTGATTTAGGTACGGACGGTTAGGGTCTGGGTACCTGAACAAGTGCCATAACCTCCTTTTTGTAGGGTTTTCAATATGTACCTGAAAGTAGAATTCAGAGTGGGCCTTCCCAAAAAAGAAGGTAAACTATAGCTTTAGGTATTGCCGAAATCACCACAAGAGAAGCTACGGACCCAACCCCTTACTCATGCGGTCCTGAAGCCCTAAACCCTAAACCCTAAACCCTAAACCCTAAACCCTAAACCGGTCAGGCTTTGCCTGGCAGCGTCGTGGATCTGGCACGGAGCTTGTTCTGACAAGAGAGTCTTCTGGGCAGTAACCCCAGACCCTAAACCCCTAAACCCCTTAAGCCCGACACCCCTAAACTCTAAAACCCTAAACCCTACACCCCTAAACCCCTAAACCCTACACCCTACACCCGAAACCCTGTCAGTTCAGGGCGACACTCCAAACCGCCAGCCGCATATCCTCAGATTTTGGTGCTACGGTATTACATGGTGTATAAACTGCGCTTTCGGGTTTAGGGACTGCTGCGGTGTAGGGCTTAGGGACTGCTAAGTAAAGCCCTACTGTAAAGTCCTGTGAGACAAAAGCCCTCTCTTGTGGGTCTCGGCTTTATGGCCGTTGGTATGCAAAGTACGTGTTCAGAGCTCAGCCGGCCATGGTAAGGCACCGGAACACACCTTCAGTTTGGGCTGCTGGATCAGGGGCTTGAATTTTTGGGCTTATAAAAAAAGGGTTCAAGGTTCAGGGTTTACGGTTCCGGGTTAAGGGTTCAGCGCTTAAGGTTTCCATAAGGCTTAAGGTTGAGGGTTTAGGGTTCACACAAAGTTGAGGGTTCAAGGAGTAGGATTGAGGGTTTAGGGTTGGGGGTGAGAGATGGCTTCTAGGCGCCTGAAGAAATAACAATCCAAAGCTCCATTATCGTCCTCATGTAATTCTCCCATCATCTACCGAAAACCCTAAACCCTAAACTCTAAGCCCTAAAATCCTAAACCCTGAACCCTGAACCCTAAACCCTAAACTCTAAATCCCAAAATCCTAAACCCTGAACCCTAAACCCTAACCCTAACCCCCCAGGTACCTACTATATAGGATACTAGAGCCCCTGAGGCCCTATATAGTAGGTACCTGGAGGGTTAGGGTAAATCCTCAACCCGAAACCCAGGCCCCTAAATTAGGCGGATACTTGTTCTAAACCCTTTTCCCTAAACTCTAAACCCTACAATCCTAACATCCGAAACCCCTGAACCCTAAATCCTAAACTCGAAACCCAGGCCCCTACTTGGAGGGTCATGGGACTTAGCAACTAGGGTTATAAATAAGGTAACTATAATTATAACCCCAATTAGGGTACTTATAACCTTACTTACTAAACCCTAAACCCCAAACCCTAAACCCTTAACCCTGAATCCTAAACCCTAAACCCTAAACCCTTACTTACTAAGTCCCATGATCCTCCAAGTATGTTATGCGGAAACTAAATCTAAACCCTAAACCCTACACCCTAAACCCTAAACCCTAACCCCTAAACCCCTAACCCCTAAACCCTAAACCCTAAACCCTTAGTTAAGGGTCTGGGAAGACCGGGCTCAGGCCATGAGACACTTCACCTTGGACTTGGCTCCCAGCGCCAGCCCCGGGATAGTGGTTTTGGGGTTTAGGGTTTTTTTTGTGAGGGTTTAGGGTTTAGGGGTTTAGCGGGGGTTTAGGGTGTAGGGTTTTTTTTGTGGGGGAGTTTAGGGTTTAGGGGTTTAAGGTTTCGGGGTTTAGGGTTTAGGGTGTAGGGGTTGGGGGGTTAGTTTGGGGGGGTTTAGGGTGTAGGGGTTTAGTTTAGGGGGGTTAAGGGTTTCGGGGTTTAGGGTTTAGGGTTTAGCGGTTTCGGGGTTTAGGGGTTTAGGGGTTTAGGGTTTAGGGGTTTAGGGGCTTAGGGGTTTAGGGGTTTAGGGTTTAGGAGTTTAGGGTTTAGGGGCTTCGGGGTTTAGGACTTTGTTTCTTAAGAGATGGAAGGGTTTCCTACGTCCCGGTTATTGTGAGATGTTGCATCTTCATGTTCTCGGAGGATAATAAGGGCCAACCTATGTAACATAGCGTTTAGGGTTTAGGGTTTAGGGTTTAGGGGGTTGACCGGGGTTGATGGGCGGTACTATCAAGTTCTTGCCGGCTTTCATTCAACGAGATAGCGATATATGGGGCTCGCAATGATTGGTAATGGTATCCTCTTGTCGACCTTTTCGATGTATACTATAACAATAATGTACCGCAAGAGCTTTTTCTGTCTGTTAAGGCCCCTGTATGAAGTGATTTATGGTTCGGTTTATGGTCTGCGGAAGCTTAAGGTTTGCGGATGTTTAGGCTATGGGGGTTCTGAGTTCAGGGTTGAGTTTAGGGCTTTTGGCTTGGAAGTTTAGCATTTCGGGGCTTGGCGGATCACGGTTTAATTGATTTATAAGGTTAAAAATACCCTAAACCCTAAACCCTAAACCTAAAAAATAAGCCTTTGAGCCGTATCCCCTGGGCCCGAGGCCCTACAAAGCCTAAACCCGAGCAGATGGCTCACAGCGCTGAGACGATTTAGCCTAAGCCCGCGCTTTCCAGTTTAATCTAGGGGCCGTCACAATTACCTCTGCTATTTTGGGGGCTCCTTTAATTTTATAGTAGCCCAATTATAGAACCCTTGAGGAACCTTTTAAAGGAACCCCCAAGACCCTATTCTAGTTATTAAGTCCCTACATTAGCTCCCACGTGTTATCAGGCCGGTAGGGTTTGGCGATCGGGCGATTTGGGTTTGGGCTTCTTGTCCTGGGGTTCAGGGGCTTAATTAGGGTCCTGGGCGTGCGGGTTTTGGGCCTGGCATTTTTTGTTTTGGGGTTTAGGGTCTTAAGCGTCCTGGGCGTTTGGGTTTTGGGCTTGCGGTTCTTGTTTTGGGGCTTTGGGGGCCTAGGGCCGTAGGGAAAAGTCGATCTTCGAACTTCGAACCGCGAAGCTGCTCCCTGACTCATGCTTAGGGTTTAGGGTTTAGGGTTTAGGGTTTAGGGTTTAGGGTTTAGGGTTTAGGGTTTAGGGTGCGCACACACACGCACAAGGAACAAGGAAGGATATTTGGAGGATCATGGGACTTAGCAAGTAGGGTTAGAAGTACCCTAATTGGGGGTTATAATTATAGTTACCTTATTTGTAACCCTTAGTTACTAAGTCCCATGATCCTCCAAGTATGGGTTTAGGGTTTGGGGTTTTAATGAAGTAGAGAGAAAACGCCCACCAACACCAAGACACAGTTGCACAAACATTTGAAGCCGTCATCATCAAACGTTCAACCGGTCCCACTGGCTGTTGTTTTGAGGACCATTCAAGAAGAAGGCCTTCCACAACGGGAGGACCGCCATGACGCAGCAATGGCAGAGCCAAGACGCTTCCTGCGAGTGTCGATGCATTGTAGACCTACGTGCTCGGCTTTCAGTAGCTAGGGCGACAAGGCAAGCGTTCCTCATAGTTCGCCGACTTAGGGCCACGGAGATAGTGAGACTCATGGCATTGCTTTACTCTGCAAACAGGAAGAGGCAGCAACCTCGCCGAAAGCGCTTGCGATCGCCGGCGGATGCAACTGCCGAGAACACGGCCTTCATAGACGAGGCAGGAGTATTGTTAAGGAGCATATTCAAACTTGGCATAGAACGAGTGATTATGAATGGGTGAGTCGCAAATGGGGCATACGTACAGTAAGCCCCGATGGCAGGATCACAGGGTTTGATAAACTTAGGGATATGGTAGGAAACTCAAGAACCTCTATGAAGCCCTATTAAAGGACCGTGCTTTTCATAAACAAACAGGGATATAGGTAGGTAGCTGAAGAACCCCTATTACGGTGCCCAGGACCCGACTTGTTTGGTCTCCTGATCCTTTAAAAACCGCACCTTAGGGTTTAGGGTTTAGGGTTTAGGGTTTAGGGTTTAGGGTTTAGGGTTTAGGGTGACCCCCAAGCACCGAGACTCCTCCGTCTAACAGCTTGGGTTAAGCCCTTGAGGTAGAGAAAGGTCTTGTTGCAAGAGATGCAAGTGTGTAGCTGTAGACCAAAAAGCGTACGTTCTAAGGACATTTTATACATACAGGTACATACATATATATATATATATATATGTACAGAGAGAGAGAAAGAGAGAGAAACCATAGCCAAAAAGCCTCAGAAAGGTAGGTTGAGGTTCGCACCCTGTGACCCCTGGGCCCGGAACACCGGGGGTCGTTTTCATGGCGGATAGTTTGCAGGTTGAGGGCTTCGTGGCTTGTAGGTCTGGTTTTGAGGGCGATTTAGGGCTTAGGGCCTTTTGTGTTTATACCGGATGTTTGTGATATAAGTTCAGTTGTTTTGTTTTCCAGTCTTGCTCCCGCAGATACACTGTCAAAACAAGGAGCAGGCCAATCTCCACAAAACAAGAGGAAGCGAACAAAGCTAGCCGTCTAATGTAGGGGCCTAAACAATTACCTATACTTTTTTTGGGTGGCTCGCTAATTGTAGTATAAAGGGCCCCAAATTCTAATTAATATGGCTCCTAAACCCTAAACCCTTATAGTAGCCCTTATAGAACCCTTCAGTGAACTATACCATGAAGGGCCCCAAAACCCTATTCTAATGATTAAGGCCTCTACTTTATAAGGCTTCGTGGGTCGAAGTCGCTGAGCCTGAAAGCCATTCAGGTCTACACTGCGAGGGGGCAGCCCGTCTACCGCCCCATGCCTGGTTTAGGGTTCAGGGTTTAAGGTTTAGGGTTTAGGGTTTAGGGGTTTAGGGGTTTAGGGTTTAGGGTGTTTTGTTGGCCAACCTTCTGACATGGGCCGTGGCTTAGCGTAGCAATCCGATGCTGCTGGTGCCCCTATTTCTGTTACAGTTGACGTGTCCAGCAAGGTTGAGTCATGGCTTGTGGTAGGAGTGGTGGTGGACGCTGTCTTCTTACGGTAAGTACTGTCATGTGCAGTATTGTGTCTTTGCGCGGTAGTGGTGATAGCAGCAGCAGAAGTAGAAGTAGAAGTAGAAGTGTACCATATTGTGAAGCGGAGTATTCGTATAAGTTTCAGCAGCAGTTTTTATTCAGTATATAACGAGTGAGAGCACTATTGATAGCAGTAGTGTTTGTAGGGTGCAGACACTGCAGCTAGTACCCTAAAGCCCGATACGCCTTAACCTCAATCCTAAACCCCAAACCCCAAACTCTGTAGGATTCGGCGCAGATCTCAGGTGAAGGCGCCTTACCCGGGCCTGTGGGTGGCTTTCGCACTTTCCGCGAGGTGGGTTTGAGAGACGAGTGCAGGCATTCAAGGTTCTCAGAAGTTTAGGGTTGAGGGCCCAATACCCAGCAAATCACAAATATACCTTAAGTTATAGGGGCCTTAATAATATGATTCAAAATATATTCTTTACTTAAACACCTTAAATTATAGGGGCCTTAATAATATGTTTTAAAGTATATATTCTTTCTTTAAGGGGCATTGGGCTCTCTGGGTAGGGTTGAGGACCTTTGCGGATTTGTAGACGCTGTGTAGGAAGGCTCAAGTGTACTTTCTGCGAGCTTGTAGGGTTTAAGATTTCAGAGGCTTGGAAAGAGTTAAAGGAAACTACAGGTGGGGAGTTTAGGGTATATAGGGCTTCTGTAAGGCTTCCACCCACCTGAAAAATGTCCTAGATAAGAATGTTTACGGTGGACAAGAAGCTTATAGGGTTTCAGATCTCAGGAACTTTGGAGGTACAACCCTGAACCCCTAAACTCGTAAACCCTAAACCCTAAACCCTCAACCCCTAAACACCTAAACCCTGAACCCTAAACCCCTAAACCCTAAACCAGACAGGGTCCGGAGCGTCAGAGTTTTCTTTGAGGCGTTCGGCACAAAGGTATCGCTGTTTGCATCATGAAACTCAGACTCCGACTGAGAGCCAGTAGTTTAGGGTTTAAGGCTTAGGTTTGGGGTTTAGGGTTTGGGCTTTAGGGCTTAGGTTTTGGGGTTTAGGGGTTTGGGCTTAGGGTTTGGGGTTTAGGGTTTGGGCTTAGGGTTTAAGGCTTAGGTTTGGGGTTTAGGGTTTGGGCTTTAGGGTTTAGGGCTTTGGGTTTGGGGTTTATGGTTTGGGCTTTAGGGTTGAGGATTTGGGGTTTAGAGGTTTGGGTTTAGGTGTTTAGGGTTTAGGGTTTAGGGGTTTAGTGTTTGGGGTTTAGTTCTCAGGGTTTCCAAGGCGCCGTCAGACCTTGAACGAACTCCTAGCCCGAACCCTGAGCCCTTGAACCCCCAACCCTAAACACTAAGATTTAGGGCTTAGGGTTTAGCATTAAGCTCTAAGCCTTTAAGCCCTAAAACCTAACTTGCGACCCCAAACCCTAACAGTAGATCTTGAATCCTCCACTTACTTCCCTGGGTTTGGAGCCCTGAGACCGAAGCCCGAAATTCTGCATCAAGCCGGGAGTGAACCTTCTTAGAGCTTAGGTGTTTAGGGCTTCGTACTTAGGGGTTCAGGGTTTGCGGGTAGGGCTTGGGGTTTCGGGGTTTAGGGGTTTAGGGTTTATGGATTTAGGGTTCAAGCCCGAATGACTGCAGCTTGAGCCGCTATCGGCAGCAAGGTCGAGATTATTGGTCCCTCAAAACTCCGAGCAAAGCCCATGAAAAGGAAGCCGAAGCCACAAGCCCAGATCAATTCCCTGAATCCTTCTCTGCCTGGTGCTTAGTAGGGAATGGGGGAATGGATCCCTATGATAGTCCCTTTATAAGGTCCCTTATAGTGGTCCCTGTAGCCCATTCCCCCATTCCCTACTAAGCACCAGACAGTTCTCTTGAGTCTGGCAGGTGCGTCTCGTTGGATTTGAGGATCAGGCCACCACCTTTCTCCCCAACTCCCCCCGTAGCCCCCCCCGTTCTCTTCAGAAGTTTCCGTCTTGAATGCTGATAATTAGGGTTTAGGTAGGGTTTAGGGTTTAGGGACAAGGGTATGCAGATTATGGACGGCTGGCAGCCCTCGTTCCATTCGGGTTCTGTTCATCTTTCTTCGGCTGATCATCTCACTAACCCTATAAACCCTACCAGCACTCCCAAAGCTTACCCTGAGCCCTGAACGATATAAGCCCTGTATAGCGTAAAGCCTGAAGCTTAGCTCAGCACCAAACCTACGAAGCCCCGGGGAATACGTGCCAGCCGGTAGGCCGGAAAGCGAAGCAACAAGAAGCCACGTAGCCTCTTACCCAAGCTTTAGGGGTTTAGGGTTTAGGGTTTAGGGTTTAGGGTTTAGGGTTTAGGGTTTAGGGTGTTACTGACACATCAAACCCTAAATCCCTTAACCCTACACCCTGCCTGCACCTTAACCACCCATAAATATCAATTCAAACACATACGGTTGATGATATACATCCTGCATTACCCACAACAAGGAATATATCATAATTCCCAGAGTTTAGGGTCCTAAAGGTAATGCAGGATTTATGTCATCAGCCCCGAACCCTAAACCCCCAAACCCTAAACCCTAAACCCTAAACCCTAAACCCTAAACCCTAAACCCTAAACCCCTAAACCCTAAACCCTAGGCCCTAAGCCCCAAACCCTATAAACAGTAGTGCCCAGCCATGTCTCAGGGCCTGTCTTGGCGTGTCAACATCCATGCCTCTCGGGAGCTGCGCTTCTTCTGCCGAGCGGAGCATCGTCGGCAAGGCAGGCGCTATAGGGGCCTGAATGATTAGAATAGGGTTTTTTGTGGTATATTATACTAATATAAGTATAATAAGGAACCCCCCACCCCCAAGTAACACGTGAGTAGTTACCACCCAACATTTTGATTAAAAGCCCGAAGGTTGCCAGACAATTTCAAAAAACACTGAAGTAAGCAAGCCACCATGGTTTTTTCATTTCATTCAAAGTATATTGTTTAGATCATGGGTTTAGGAGTCTAAGCCGTTTTGAACCCATAAGAAGCGTGCTAGTCCCTAAGAAGCATCATGAAACCCTGTCGAAGCCCCTTTGAGCCCCAAAACCCTACAAGTAGAAAGAATAAGCTAAAGTCTAAACCCGTAAATGTAAACCCTAAATCCCTAAACCCTAAATCCCTAAACCCTAAACCCTAAATCCCTAAACCCTAAACCCCAAAGCCCCAAAGCCCTAAACCCCAAAGCCCCAAAGCCCTAAGCCCCAAAGCCCGAAACCCCAAATCCCTAAACCCTAAATCCCAAATCCCTAAACCCCAAACCCCAAATCCCAAAACCCTAAATCCCTAAGCCCTAAACCCCAAAGCCCTAAGCCCAAATCCCTAAACCCGAAACCCCAAATCCCTAAACCCCAAAGCCCCAAATCCCTAAACCCCAAAGCCCCAAAGCNNCTAAACCCTAAACCCTCAAGAAAATGGAAGAGCCTGGGCTTCTCTTACGACAGAGGCAGCCCGGCGGCTCCCGTGTCGGCCGAGATGCGACGCTGCGAGGCGTAGGGGGCTGCAGGGGTTCGGGGTGAGGGGTTAGTTTGGGTTTAGGGTTTGGGTGGGTTTAGGATTCGGGGAGCCGGAGGGGCGGGGGGAGGGGGAGAATTCTGGGCTTTTGGAATTTCGGGTCATGCGGAAGGTTTTGGGCGAATGCAGGGCTTCTGCGCATTGGAAAATCAGAAGCAGGATTTGTTTCATGGGGATGTCATTGGTAGCTGTAGGTTTAGCTTCAGGCTGTGCAGGGCCCTACACCCTAAACCCCTAAACCCTTAACCCTATACCCTAAACCCTCAGCCCTAAACCCAAACCAATAGCTCTGGTGTTGGTGGTGCGATCGGCCAAAGAGGGGAGGAGCCCAGTAACCTATAGCCTTTTCGGGTGCGGGCTGCCTCTTGATGATACGAGCCCGCCTAGCCAGCTCCGTATCGCTTGCCGTCCCTCCAGCATAGGCTTTCGTTCCCCTGGCCCCGCCCCTCAAATGTAACCCCTAAAACCTAAGCCCTAAAGCTAAACCTAAACCCTAAACCTAAACCCCTAAAACCTAAGCCCCAAAGCTAAACCCCTAAACCCTAAACCTAAACCCCTAAACCCTACGCCCTAAACATAAGCCCCGAAACCCTAAATAAGATGCTCTGGACCCGAAGCTCTAAACGCTCACTACACTGAGCCCGAACACCATCAACTGGGTTCTTGTTCAGGGATAATTGAATTAAAGTTACCATAATAGGAATCTATAGTAAATAATAGAGTTTCCTTATTATGGTAGCTTAAGTTAATACCCTGAACAAGAACCCAGTCAATCCCAACACTCGTCAACCATACGACTCCTTCACCCACACACCTTTACGAGTTTAGGGGTTTAGGGTTTAGGGTCTAGGTTTAGGGATTACATTAAAAGGGTTCAGGGTTGAGGACTTCTGTCTAGTGTTTAGGGGCTTAGGGTTAAATTTAGGGTTTCTGTCTCGCACGGCAGAGACTTAGCTCCAAACCGAAAGAATCGAGGCTAAATTCCTCTGAGTCAAGTTCCCTCAACCCTAAACTGAACCCTAAACCACAAGGTGAGGTGTATCTACAGCTTGAACTACAAGTATATAATTGCACGTGTACCTACTTCACTTTCTTACAAAAGTCCCTCGATCCGTGCAGCAGTCCTCAGAACCCTACAACTGACCATAAAAGCCGATTAATATCCGATAATGGTTGTAATGTAGGGGCCTAAACAATTACTAATACTATTTGGGGGGGTTCCTTATTTTACCTGTAGTATAATGGGCCCCAAAACCCTATTCTAATTATTAAGGCCCCTATCTTAACAGAAACACAAACACCCGACTACATCACTGCAAACCAAACAGCCCTGTAAACAACACTATCGAGGGTTAAATGCCCGTGTCTAGTTGCCTTAGCAATTAGAATAGGGTTTTGTGGTATTCAACTGTACTAACAAAAACGGAAGTCCCAAATGGTATTGGTAATTAAACCCTAAACCCTAAACCCTAAACCCTAGGCCCCTATAACCCGAACCCCTGAGTTCCAAGAAGGCAGGTCTACGACCTGCAGGTCATGGAAGCCCGGGTGAAGGTGGCACGGGAACTCCGAGGGGTTTAGGGTTTAGGGTTTAGGGGTTTAGGGTTTAGGGACATGAGGAAAGTTGTAACGGGGGTTTAGGGGTTTGGGTTTCAGGTTAAGTTTTGGGACTTAGGGGTTTAGGTATTAGAGTTTAAGGGTCTAGGGGTTTAGGGTTTAGGGGTTTAGGGTTAAAGTATGGGACTTTAACAAGACTGGTTCAGTACGTAGGTTCCTTTGATTTGTTGCTAAGCGTGCTTCTGTATTATGGTTTCGCAGGTGCTTGTAGGGATGGGGTGTTCCAAGAGTCCTAAAGGGTCGTTACAGGGCTTAAGAAGATGTTTCATGGAGCTTTTGGCTTGGGCTGCAGGGTTTTATGTGCACCCTAAACCCTAAACCCTAAACCCTAAACCCTACACCCTACACCCTAACCCTACACCCTAAACCCTGCACCGGAACACCGGACGGAGCAAGCCCAAAGCCTCAACACCACAAAGGCTGCAAACCAAAGCCCCAAACTCCCGAAGCATCACACACCGAAGCTCCAAAACCTTGAACCAACCCTAACCCTACAACCTAAACCCTAAGCCCTAACGGGTTAGAGTTTAGGGTTTAGGGACCCCCAAACCCTAAACCCATTTAGTGCGCTTCAGCGCGGACGCTCTGCAGCTGTCCCATGTTTATATCCAAGCTTCGGAGTATGGGCCCCTAGTATGGGCCCTTGGGATTCTAGGGTCTCTTCAGGGTTCATATGGGGTATATAGTAGGTGTATAAGCGTCCCAGGCTTGAGGGCCCATACTGGGGGCCGATGGCTTCAACCTTAGATTATACCTTGTGTATCTGAACGCATCATGGTAATGATCCTCACAACTCTAACCCCCTAATGTTGTCCGGAACTTCAGATCGGCTTACTCAGTGCACGTCGTAATGTTGTGACGCTGTATGTCTTTGTATAAGAGCCGCTGGTCTCGAGTGTAGCCGATGCCCCGTTATGGTGTTGGAGCAGGGCAGGTTTCATCGTCGGTCGCGTGGGAACTGCAAGCTTGCCGCACAGATGAACAGTGGGGCATGCTTCTGTGCTCAGGCCCATGGACAGGTCAAGACCTGTAGTTTGAAGAAGGCTGCGCGGTAAGGCCGAAAAAAAAACAAACATATTCTATCTGTCAACCCGCCCTAAACCCTAAAACCCTAAACCGGCCTAAACCCCAAACCCGAAACCGTAGACCCTAAACCCTAAACCCCTAAACCCCTAAACCCCTAAATCCGGAACCCTTGAGGTTGTTTTGACTGTGGGACTTTTCAGAATCCTCGGAGCTACTGTTCGCAGAGCAGCCCGAAGCCTCAACCCCGCAAAGCCTTGCATAGAAGGCAGCCAGTGAAAACCTGAACCCAAAACACCTATACCAGGACCCTCCAAGTACCCTCAAATAGGGGTATATGGTCCCAAATTAAGGGTATTTAGGGTCTAATAGAGGGTAGATGGAGGGTCTTGGTAGCCTATCGAAGCACAAAGGCGAATCGCGTAGCTTAGGACTCCTGTTCGCCCCTCTCCAAAACAGAAACAGGTATCAGACATGGTACTAGACATGTTGCATGTATCACAAGCATGTGTATGCGGCGCAATGCATGCATGCGTGCGTGTAGGAATGTATGCAGATATATATGTGCAGTGCAGATACGTCTACCTATGTCGGTGTATGCCAAAGTGTATCTAGCATGTTTCTGGATATGTGCAATCCCATTGTAAACCAAGAAGAGCATGTCTCTAGTTGGATACACCGATGACTGTGTGTGCACGTATAAACAATGGTAAACACATACATGCATGCATGTATGCATGTTACCGACATACATAAGCATATGCAGACGTATGCAACTACGGATCTACAGATACGTGAGCATGGCCCCCCCCGCACGGGGGCACTTTCAACAATCATAACCCAAATCCTAAATCCCAAACCCTGCGCTGTGCTTGGTGCCAAGACAGACGAACCCAAAGATCTAACAATGGCACTTGAAACTTCAGGTAACTTAGCAACTTGCAAGGACATATTATCAGCTACCTCACTTGAATCTATCCCTAAAAACCCTCCGACTTTTTACTTTTTTGCAAGCAGCGGTAAGATCCTGCTAGACCCTTTGAAGCCCTGCAAGAAGCAAGACGTGCAGATTCCTCGATCGTCTTCACGAGCTGCGGCAGCCCTGCCGAGGTGAACGCCGTGCGGGGCCTAAGTCGCCCAAGGCTTTTGGAAATCAGATGGCCTCTACTAGGGTTTAGGTTTTAGGTTATATCTTCGTCTTGTGAGTAGTAAAGGGTTTTGCAAAGGTTTTCCTATCAAGAGATATCAAGAGCCTTTTTTTCGAAGGGTGACTTGCCAAATTCGGAAGCCCTCCTTTGAGGAGGGTTGTAGGGATTTTTATGTCGGGATAGTAGTGAGCCAAAACCCTAAACCCTAAACCCTAAACCCTAAACCCTAAACCCTAAACCCTAAACCCTAAACCCTAAACCCTAAACAAGTACGGGTCCAGGGATGCCCAAAGGTTTATGGTTCCCTCAAAGGATATAGGGCTTCACGGTTTAGGGTTTAGGGTTTAGGGTTTAGGGTTTAGGGTTTGAGAAGCCTGTGGTTAGGTTTTAGCTTATATCTTCGTCTTGTGAGTAGTAAAGGGTTTTGCAAAGGTTTTCCTATCAAGAGATATCAAGAGCCTTTTTTCGAAGGGTGACTTGCCAAATTCGGAAGCCCTCCTTTGAGGAGGGTTCTAGGGATTTTTATGTCGGGATAGTAGTGAGCCAAGAACCCTAAACCCTAAACCCTAAACCCTAAACCCTAAACCCTAAACCCTAAACCCTAAACCCTAAACCCTAAACCCTAAACCCTAAACCCTAAACCAAGCAAGTACGGGTCCAGGGATGCCCAAAGGTTTATGGTTCCCTCAAAGGATATCGGGCTTCTCATCGAGAAGCCTGTGGAACCTGGAAGAAATCCTTAGTGGCTGAGTAGGTAACCTTTAACCTTTTGGGGCTCTTATAATCCTACTATAATTCAAAAGGTTAACCTTTTTTGGGCTAGGGTACTCAGCCCCTAAGAATCTTATAAGACCCTCCAAGACACAAAGCTCACAACCTTCCAAGACAAAAAACATCAAACAACTCGTTTCCTAAGCCCGAACAGCTGTAAAAAACCCATTCCTTATTCAGCCCTATAAACCCTAAACCCCGATGCACCTAACCCCTAAGCCCCCAAACCCCTAAACCTTAAACCCTCACTAACAATTCTTGCGGTCATGGGCTCGCTTCCAAGGGTCTCTCTCTGCTGGCCTACCACTCGAAGCAGGGCATGGCATCGGCTTCTTGGCGCGGGCTTTTATACGGGCTTCTATCGACGTTACATTTGGTATTCTGCAGCACTCTTACAAATTCTGTCGTTTTGAATGTTTCAATGATGGGGTCTACTAGGTAAGTATAACTACAGTTTCCTAACGTATGCGACCTGCTAAGCCCCTTCTTCCTGTAAGTGGGTAGTTCTCTAAGTTAGGGTCCCTTCTTTGGGCTCAGGATGCCTCACTACTTTTTCTGACCCAAAGAGTGACCCAAAACTAGAGAACTACCCAACAACCTAAACCCTAAACCCTTAAAC
>CAJNDV010037273.1:4103-17535 GCA_905221635.1 Symbiodinium sp. CCMP2456 | reverse complement strand
AAGCAGGCAAAAACGCCGTAAATAGCGGGGTTTGGGGTTGGTTTGGGTAACATGGTCGTAACCACCCCCCTCCCCCTTCCCACCCCCCACCCCCCGCACCCCCCCTCCCAACCCCTCACCTCTTCTCCGGATACGAAAAAATGAAGAACAACACATGGCCTGATACGCGCGTGTGTGGGTATAGGCTTATAGGGTTTAGGGTTTGGGTCCAAGTTTGGGTTCAGGGATGTTTAGGGTTTAGGGTCTAGGGCCACCCCCATTGGGCAGTGACTTGCGACCGCCACATGGCCTCAGCAACCAAGACGCAGCCGCTGCAAAACCTCGACCAACGTCTTGAATCCTGAACCAAGAAGTTCACACACATCCAAACTTTTTGGGCGCCCTAAACCCAAACTCTAAACCCTCTATAAGTCCTAACTCTCTTCTTTGAAGTTGAGGTATCTCCACCAGCCGGATCCAGATCACGACCTTTCCGAGTCCCTGGAGTGTGTGCAGCAGCTGATCGGCGAGGGCTTGATCCGTCGTTTTGGCATGAGCGACTTGGTGTAGAAGTGGCTCACACACTACTTATAAACTGTTGGTTGCTTGTAAGTTAGTCTTCCTTTAAAAGTTGTTGTTTTGTTAACGACATGGGTCTTTGGGGAGACAAATGATACCGCGATTCCTTTATCATGCAAAGATGGTCGACCTGCCCCCCCTCCTCCCGGATGCCACTCGTGATAAATTAATATGTAGGGTCCTAAATAATTACCAATACTATTTTGGGGGTTCCTGATTATAACTACGTATAGTATATTTCTAATTATTAAAGCCTCTATATTTAGCCCGTGAGTCATAGTATGACAGTGGTCTGATTTCACTTGCTGTTCAGCTCTATGGCATCACAAATGATATTGCTTATAACCCCTTGCGTCAAAGCCGGCTCAAAGGCAACTACAGTGCGCTGGAAGTCGATCGATGTTGCACGATGTGCAAGGACTCCGACACAAAACCTGTTGAACACTCGTTTTTGATAAGCATTAACCTCGGGTGTTCACCATTGCTGTAGATTGTCAGGGTTGAAGAGCTGCTAGGCGATAGCTCCTTAAAACGTAATGCCAAGCTGCCAAGGCTGTTTGTTTGGCACTAGTCAATTTCGAAAGAGGTGTCAGGAGAATCGGTTTCGTGACAACCCAAACAATGTAACAACCCTGGCCCATCCAAGCATTCTGCCGGAATAGACGTACGGCGAGAAGAGCTCAGCACATCGAAGGAATACGAGTTGGTTGGTGCAGCTTACAGAGGCTCAATTTAGGATGTAGCCGCCTCTAGTGTTGCAGCTGAAGAATGCAGACACGAAGCTGCACATGTTCATCACGGATTTTCGGCTAGGACCGTGGCTGGACGACTCCATCCGTCTACCAGGGCTTGTACAATCCTTTGACACTGCGCTGCGACAAGGGCGGGGCGTTGCGGTTTTTGGGACCTAGGGTAAACATTGCTTGAGTGTTTTAGTTGTTCTCTCTCTCTCTCGCTCTCCCTCTCTCGGTCTCTCACTCTCTCTCTCTCTCTCTCTCTCTCTCTCTCTCTCTCCCTCCATGCAATCCTAATGTAAAAACCTGCCGGCCCCCAACATAAACCCCAAGATGCTAAGCCGAAGACCCTGCAGCCCGATGGCTTGAGAGACTCTGCGTCTCTCCGCCAAGGAATCGGCTGGTGGAGGAAGAGCTTCTCCCTGTGTTGCGGAAGCTCCTTTGGCGAATGGAACCTTAAAGGGTTTAGGGTTTAGGGTTTAGGGTTTCGAGCGGTTTGTTGGTTGGTCATTGGGTTCTACCATCTAGTAGTGTGGATATGGTCTTGTTTTGTGGTTGTGGTGCGTCATCAGAGATCAGAGGTGGGGAGGAACTGGGGTTACGGCATGTTACGGCTTAAAATCCAGAAGTCAGTACTGCCGAAGCACTGTCGGCAATAAGGAAGCCAGTCTCGGGGCAGTGTGCGGCTAGCAACACAGTACGAACTGTTGTACAGCAGCACCACCAACATGCAGAGCAGTAGTAGTGCTGCTTTTGTCCTCTGGCGGCGACTCGTACTGTGTAAATGCTTGCGTAGATGCTTCTGTCGAAGTGTCTCCCCGACATCCATTGCAAGGCACGGCGTATCCTTCGTGGCCTACAATCCTCTCGCAGCTGGATTATTGACTGGGACGCTGTGGCAGAAGAAGATTGGTTGGCTCTTTTGTGGCTCTGCCCACAAGCGCAATGGCCTTGGAGTGTTCCAAGTGTTGTAAGACTAAAGCTAATGTAGCGGCCTCAACAATTAGACTAGAGTTTTTGGGGTTCCTATTGTGATTATAGTACAATATACCCCAAAACCCTATTCTAATTAGCGGTCCTGGCTTATCTTCGTCATGGTCGAAGCTTTCAGCATCAACATTTGAGGCATTATCATCTGCATCATCGTCATCAGCATCACATCATCACCATTATCACTTTTGCTGTTTACATCATCATCGTCGCCGCCATCGTCATCATCACCACCCCCATCGTTGAGAACTCTTACTAGCATCAGTACAGGTTTGACCAGTGTGCATTCGCTTACAATTCGACCTTACCTTTGTGTTGGGTGGCAGCAGATGTTTCAGGGGGATCGTTGTTGAGGCGGGTTCTACGCTGTCGTGTTGTGCCCCTAAACCCTATAAACCCTAAGCCTTACTCCTAACCCTAAACCCCTATAAACCCTATAAACCCTAAAGCTTACTCCAGAGCCCTAAACCCTATAAACCCTAAACCTTACTATTCCCCCTCAGGAAGCACACGGACAGTAACGATGTCCTTCCTGGTCGCTTCAAGGTCTCCCGGCATCACTGGCACTGCGACGAATCCCCAAACCTCAAACGGCTAACATACCCTGAACCCTACGCCCTGAACCCTACGCCCTGAACCCTAAACCCTGAACCCTAAACCCTAAACCCTAAACCCTGAACCCGAAGCCCTGCACCCAACACAGACACACCTGAACCCATACTCCGGAGCCCAGGGCTCTGAGCACAAAGCCCTGCACGCTAACCGCAGCCCCAAAGCCAAGACCCGAAAGCCCTAAACCCTACTTGGAGGTTCATGGGTAGTTATAAGTTGAGTTATAAGCCCCCTAATGTAGGTCATAACTATAGTTACCCTGCTTATAACCGTACTTACAACTACCCATGAACCTCCAAGTAACCCTAAACCCTGGAACCCAAGCAAAAAGGCTGGCTATACATAGGGTAAGTACTGAATGATAACCTCAAATAAGGTACTTAGTAGCCTTGGTTGTTAAGTCCGCTGATCCCAGAGTGGGATATAGATTGAGCTTTTAGTGCGTTCTCTGGCTTCAAAGTCTAAACCCGAACCCTAAACCCTAATTCCCTAACCCTAAACTCTAACCGCAAACCCCGAGGTTTCCTAAACTCATCGATTCAACTATAGGGTGTGCCTTATTAAACTCATCCATTATGAGCTGCAGGGTAGTTATCCGGTTTTAGTTTGTTTTTTCACGTTTCCTTTGTGGTTGGGTTCGAGACTTTCGGGTTTTATGGTTCGTTTCGTGGGTTCAGGGTTTAAAGGTTGCGTGCTTTAGGGTTAGGAGGGTCCTGCAGTCCGGGAAGGCTTTAGGGTTTAGGGTTTAGGGTTTAGGGGCTTTAGGCTCAAGGGCCTCTGCTTTGACGTTTCGGGTTGAACAGCTTGCCACAATACTGCAGAGGCCTTAATAATTAGAATAGGGCTTTGGGGTATATCATATAACATTTGTAATAAGGAGCCCCAAAAAATCTACTGGGAATTATTCAGGCTTCTATATTAATCACCTGACTGCATCACAACATACTGAGCTCATGCGAATGTAACTAATTTCCATCATCACCCTAAATAAACCCTAAAAGCCCCAATCGTAATGAAATCTAACCCCGAAAACCCCAACGGTCCTGGCCAGGCCAACTAGAATTCGAAGCTTCATCTGTCTGACCAGTATAGGTAATCGCCTGTGGATCCGATATCCTAGTTATGCCCTAGAAGTATGGCTAACATCTGAAGAGCACTCTTAAGCTCGCAAGGAGAATCAAAACTATCTGCCGCGCTTCTACACGAAGCCGAATTTCGAGGTGCGCCTGTTTCCAAAACGTGGCTTTTTATAGATGTTTGAGCGTTGGGAGTTCTTAGGAGTGACATACTCTGTTCAGCGTCTAGACCATTCAATAAGCTGGGCATGTGTTTCACGACGTGTCCGAGAGTTTGGGGCTTCAGTGTGTTCGTATCGGCTGAGGGCAGAGTGGAGGCGAGACCGAATCCCGTCCTACTCTTCGCTTACTTGTTTCTTTTGATGACAGCCGTTGCAGCTGCTACTGGTCTTGCTCCACCTTGCATGTCCCCTGTCACGGTATCTTCTATTCGTATATGTGCCTCTGTAACTTGTTTAGATCTACAGCAAACATATTCATTGCTAAGCCGTGCCCAACCAGGCTTCTTAATGTTTGTTTGGATCGTTCCTGCTTCGTGCCCTAACGCAAGCTTACAAACATGAATGGTGCAATAGACACCGCTGTGGAGAAGCGAGATGAATTCTGTGAGGCTGGCAATCCAACCCTAAACCCCAAATCCCTGACACCTGGCCTCAAACTGCCCCTAACCCTAAAAGCATTCCCCATGCGTACCCTCTACCGCCCACACCGCTAAACCCTAAGCGACTAAAGCCACAGCCCGAAACGCCCGCACCCAAATCCTGTAGGTCGGCTTTCTGAGGCACTGGCTGGGATTCGTGAAGCCTGCGCCAAGGTGCAGACATATACATTCAGAACCTTTACTTGTCGGTTCATGGGTAGTTCTAAGTGGAGTTATATATCATGACTGTAGCTACCCTATTTATAACCCTACTCATAACTGCCCATGAACCTCCAAGTATAGCTTGGGGCCTAGGGCTGTCTTTTTGGTGTTTTGGAAGCTCCAGTGAACCTGCCTTATGTAGCAGTCGCTGATGAAGAGCCCTACAACTGTATTTCGGATATTTGAGCTGCAGCTCAATCCTGAACCCCATAACGGGCCCTACAGTTTTTTTTGTTCCTTTTTGGATGGTGATGAAACTCTGGTTACAGGAAAGCTCCCATCTTGCTGGTATCATTGTTTCATTGCCGCGGTTCAGGGCTAACAGCTCTAGCTACACAACATTCACGGCCAGACGACCAGACCGCACAGCTACATCCAGCAATGCATTACAACTTTAACCCGCTTCCGGCTCAAACGGCAGTGGCATTATTGCGTAGATTTCCGGCTGCTGCCGGATCCTATTGCCAGCACTCCTACTATTGCGAATACGATCCGGGGGACGGCTACCGCTCGCCACCCCGGGCAATCACCACTACCACTAGACCAGTGCTACAAGTGGCGCCTGTGCTACCTTTCCACCCTAAGCCCTCTAAATCCTAAATGCGGAAGCCTGTGTCAAGCTGTGAAACCTGGAAAGAGCTCTGAACAATGTTGTCCTCAGGCTGGAATTTCGATGGTGTCTGCTTCGTATGCCTGGCTCCTGCAGCACTCTGCGCTGAGCGCGGAGCACCCTGCCTGCGAGAAAGAAGTGACGACTCACTCTGGGAAAGCCCCCAACCCTAAAACCTCTAAATCCTGAACCTTAAACTCTAAAATTTAAACCCCTAAAATTTAAACCCTATGATGAATCCTAAACCTTAAACCCTCAAACTTAGATCCTACTATTTAAACCCTAAGCCCTATAAACTATTCAACCTTAAACCCCAAGCCCAAATCCTTAAACCCTAAACCCTAAACCCTAAACCCCAAACTCCTAAACCCCAAACCCTAAACTCCTAAACCCCAAACCCTAAGCTACAGCAGGAAGGGAGATGGCCTCCTCATCGGCGCCTCCTCCCTGGTCCAGCTCGACGAGACCCTCGGCTCAGGGTTTCATTGTGGGGGCCTTAGTAATTAGACTAGGGTTTTGGGGTCCCTTTGAAAGGGATCCTTAAAGGGGTTCTATAGGGGATCTATAATAAGGGGCCTCTTAAAGATTAGCCTAGGGTTTTGGTGTCCCTTAAAAGGGATCCTTAAAGGGGTTCTATAGGGTCTATAGGGGATCTATAATATAGGGGGCTCTAGTAATTAGACTAATTAAGGTTTTGGGGTCCCTTTAAAGGGATCCTTAAAACTCGGCTCAGGATGTTAACTTGGTAATTAGCATAGGGTTTGTGGGTTCCTTTGCAGAAAAGGACATTGTGGAGGCCTGCGTTTTGTGGTTTAGGCTATTTCAGGTGTCTTTCCTTCGAAGGGGTCCATTAAGGGTTCTATTAGGCATCTATAGTAGGGTTCTATATTAGGGGCCTCTTTAAAGTTAGAATAGGGTTTTGGGGTTCCTTTAAAGGGATCCTTAAAGGGGTTCTATAGGGGTTCTATAGTAGGGTTCTATATTAGGGGCCTCTGAAAAATTAGAATAGGGTTTTGGGGTTCCTTTAAAGGGATCCTTAAAGAGATCTGTAAGGGATCAAAAATAGGGTTCTATATGAGGGGCTTCCTAAAAATTAGAATAGGGCTTTCCCCTAAACCCTAAACCCTAAACCCTAAACCCTAAACCCTAAACCGGGGGCCCAGTGTACTATAAATATAATGAGGAACTCGTAGGGCTTGGGGCCTACGGTTTGGGGCTTAGGGAGCGATTTTAGGGCTTGAGGCAGGGGGTTTAGGATTTACGGCGTTTGGGTTTCAGGATTTTGAGGTGCTTTCGGTTGGGTTTTAGGGTTTAGGGTCGATTGGGATTCCAGGGTGTGTATCGATTTCGTTTCGTAAAGGTTCTATGCAGCCTGAAACACACAAAGTTCAAGCTGAACACTGATATCAAAATCATCAATAATCTGGACAGACAGGCAGACTGACACAGAGACACAAAGGCATAAACCCTCGACCCTAAACCCAGCTGCAGGCTGTAGACTAAAACCCTAAGCCCTAAACCCTAAAACGCATTTAGCATGCCAGGAACCTTAGCGCCTGCTTCTCACCGCCGCAGCTGCCCGAATCCCTGGTTTCAGCCTTCGATGCTGCCTGGACTCTTGCCTGCAGCGCCCAAACCTTACAAGCGCCAAAGCGATGAAGCGATGAAGTCGTTGATTGATGGCTTGGGCCCTAAACCCTAAACCCTAAACCCTAACCGTTTAGAGGCTTTAGCTCCGTGGCGCTTTGGATAGTTTCAGCATTCAAAGTTTTTTATTTCAGAGGTTTGAGCTCTAAGGTTCCGGCTTTGCTGAGCTTGGGTTTGGGGCATGTCCGGTAGAGGCAGAGGAATGGTAAAGATGGTTTGTATAAAAAACCAAAGAGGGTTTTATAAAAAAAACCCTCGTTAGCACAGACCTTCATGAGAAGTTCATGAAGTTTTAGAATGCTGCTCTGCACTGAAGGGTTCTCCTGGGTTCAGGTTGAGCTGATGTCCCAACTCAGGGCCTAAAGCTAAACCCTAAACCCTAAACCCTAAACTCTAAACCTTATCCCCAAACCCTAAACCCTAAACCCTAAAGCCTAAAACCCTAAGCCCTGCACAGATATACATTCGAGTCAAACATATATATATATATATATATACATATACATATATATATATATATATATGTAAGATGTAGATACGTCGAGCCTTCGCGTAAGGGACCCCGAGGTCGGACTCTTGAACTCGAGACATCTTGAAGCCTATAAGGCCAGACCCTGCAGTGCAGTTTTCAGAAGTAGGGGCATTCTAAACCCTAAACCCTAAACCCTAAACCCTAAACCCTAAACCCAAATTGTAGGAACATTCGAAGAAAAAACCGGCGAAAACCAGAAGCGTGCAAATCCGAAATCCAACGAAGTGAAGGCCTCTGGTCAGCCAAAGTGGGGACGTCTTCCCCTACTGGCGCCCCGCGTCTTCTGAATCATGCCATGGCTGCTTCAGGGGTTTAGGGGTTTAGGGTTTAGGGTTTAGGGTGCAGCTGCTGCCGCATTTTCTGCTTCTACCAATTACTACCGCACGATCACGGTTCATACCGAACTCACCACCGGGATCCTCCTCACCATCAGCTGCATTAAGACGGTTGCGACTCCCCGCCGCCATCATCAGCATCAGCATCCTCTTAATATTCATCTTCATCCTCGTCGTTGTGTTGTTCCGTAGTAGCGGCAACGGTCACCGTCACCTTCGCAACTTGCATTGTTGTCGCCCCGACATGACTTGACCGCCATCACCACCATCATCGTAATCGTCATCATTATTATCATCGTCATTACAATCATCATCATCATCATCATGACCATCATCATAATAGTCATGCGGATCATCGTCACAAAGCCGACGGTTGCAGCACGGTAAGGCTACAGCGCAGGTTTCTGAATTCGGATTTCGTATTCACATACTTCCGGTTGTGCACCGGTAATCATACATGTTCTGCGACGTTCAGATGAAAGATGTCTGTTCAGTTTCAGCTTTGACGACTTGTTGTAGCAGTTCAGGGTTTATGCGTTTAGTTTAGGGGAATGTACATAGTGTTCTCAAGCATTCGTTTATGCTGTGAATGCATAGTCTTCGTGGCCAAAAGGTGAACTTAAACCCTAATCACCCTAATCCCTAAACCTCAACCCGATCCCTAAACCTCAGCCCGCCCAATAATCCTAGAAACGCCCGCGCCTCAAGACCCCCCAACAGCCTACACCCAGGTTCCTACTCCAAGGACCAGCCGGGAAGGGAAAATCTCCACCCCGGCGCTTCCTACGCTGCGAAGAAGTAGCTATTTAGGGTTTAGGGTTTAGTGTTTAGGGTTTAGGGGTTTAGGGGTTTAGGGGTTTAGGGGTTTAGGGTTTAGGGTACTTCGTTGCATTCTCACTCAGCGTCGAGGGTTCAGGCTCCTCGAAACCCTAGAATTCAAGGTTTAGGGTTTACGGCCCTCGAAGCCCCAGAATTAAGGGTTTAGGGTGGAAACTAATTATCTTCCTGCCTACTAAACCCTAAAGCCTAAACCCTAAACCCTAAACACCCTAAACCCTAAACCCTAAACCCAACCCTTAAAACACAGAAAGTGTATACTCTCCCGACCGGGGCTTGGAGAGGTTACTGTAAGGCGTATCGGCGAAGTAAGGTCCGATAGGGCACGGTACTTCTTCGCCTTAGCGGTGAGGTTAGAACTATGGGCCCCTAATATGGGCCCTTAGGCCTTTCTAGGGACCCTTAAGGGTATATAGGGTATATAGTAGGTATATTAGTGTCGCAGGGTTAAGGGCCCATACTAGGGGCCCATGGGTTCTACCTTAGATTAGTGGTGACTAGCTTCAGGGCTTCGTGTTCAATCTTTTCGTGAACACAAGCCCTGAACCTGAAACCCTACGCCGAACCACCCTAAACCCTAAACCCTAAATCCCAAATCTTGACCCACAGCCCTGAGCCCTTTAAGCAACTAACATACTTGAACTTCAAGTCTCCCCTTCCCCCGACGGAACCCTCCCTGAACCCCAGAGAACCTATCTCTTTAAGGGTTTATTATATATATATATATATAAAGAAATCATAGTAAGAAACCCTAAAAAATGAAGGCTGTATAGGGTCAAGGTTGGGCTCATGACTCATGGTATCCGTTCTTGGGCGGCTGAAGAAAAGGTGCGCAGCTGAAGATGCCGAAGCTTAAAAAATCTGACGTAGGCTCTTAGCTTAGCCTACAAAACCTACTTTTTGTAGGGTCCCTATACCATTCCATATTAGGGTTTAGAATAAGAAGCTACAAAAAAGTAGGGTTTGGGTAGTTTAATGTAGGGCTCAGGGTTTAGAGGTGACTGCGCATGGGTGTTCTGATGGTTGCTTTTTTTTTTCTGGGGCTTCAGAGCGTGAGAGTATCGAGTTGAGGCAAGGTAATGTAGGGTTCTTCATAATTGGAATTGGGTTTTGGGGTATATTATTTATAATAAGGAACCGCCTTAAAACTCCATTCTAATTATGAAGGCCCTACATTAAGCCTACATCTCTAGGGTTCCTTAACTATGCTGTTTGTAAATAAGTCCATAACACAACAGTTTATTTGGGCCTGAGGGCTGAGGGTTTAGGGTATGAGGCTCAGCGGGGTTCGGTGTTTGGGGTTAGAAGGGCTGGCTTGGGGCACAGCATAGCACAGGTTTTTAGGGTTTAGGTCTAGTCTGACGTCAAGGCTCTTGGGCTTCGCAATGACTGTTTCGGAGTGTAGGGCGAGGCAGAAGGGTTTGACTCCAGGGTTTCGGTGTGCACGATCCAAGGCGCTTAAGGCTCTGGATTCAGTTCGCCTTTGTATTTTGAGGGCTTGGGGCTTAGGGTCTTGGGTTTCAAGCTTTTTCGGGATTACTGAAAGGAATCCTTAAAAAGAACCCCTTAAGGGAATCCTGGAAAGGAACCCTTTCAGGAACCCCTTATCCTAAACCCTACACCCTGAACCCTCAACAGACTTCCGGAGGTCGTGGCCTAAAACCTAAACCCTGAAGCCCAATTCCTATACGCCCCAAGCCCTACACGTCCTAAAACCCTAGACCCTAAACCCAACAGGCCTTCCGGAGGTCGTGGTTCACATCCCCCACGGCCAGAGCCTGGCGATCTCCTGCCGGGGACCCGCGCCACTCTGCCAGGAACTTTGTGGGTTTAGGGTTTGGGAGAACTTTTGGGGTTTAGGGTTTAGAGAACTTATTGTGGTTTAAGGTTTAGGGGACTTTTGGGGTTTAGGGTTTAAGGAACTTTTGGGGTTTTAGGGTTCAGAGAACTTTTGGGGTTTAAGGTTTAGGGAACTTTTGGGGTTTAGGGTTTAGGGAACTTTGGGGGTTTAGGGTTTGGGGGACTTTTGGGGTTTAGGGTTTAGGGATCTTTTGGGGTTTAGGGTTTAGGGGGAACTTTTGGGTTTTAGGGTTTAGGGAACTTTAAACTACATGCATTCAGAGTACTACCCGTTGACGGACGGAGGCTTCGAGCTCGGCTTCTTTCCCATGGTGCTCGCCCACCGCTACAGACGCCGATGCCGTTCGGAGGAGTTTAGATTTCCCAAAGGGTCTAAGTACTAATATGGTAGATACTTCGGGGCCCAACATGTCTACTATATTGGTACTTAGACCCTTTGGGTTTGTGGGGGCTGCAGGGCGTTAGGGTTTCTCCTCGAACCTTAGCGCTTCAACTCTGAAGGTTTCGGGTTTAGGGGTTGAGGGTTTGGTTTAGGGTTTAGGAGTTAGGGTCTAGGGTTTAGGGTTTAGGGTTTAGGGTTACGGTTTGGAGAGACTTTTGAGTTTTGGGGCTCCATTCAGAATTCAGTGGGTTGGGCTCGTTACTGCGGGGGGCTTAGGGTGTCGGGATGTGGGCTGCCCCCATACGTGCTGCAGCCTTGGCCTTTGAACCAAAACCCTAAACCCTAAACCAAAATCCTCTAAATAAGCCCTACACCAAAGGCTCCTAAACCCTAAAAATAGACCCAAAACCAAAAGCTCCGAAACTCTAAAAATAAACCCTAGACCAAAAGCTCCTAAACCCTAAAAATACACCCTAAACCAAAAGCTGCTAAACCCTGAACAATAGCCCTTAACCAAAAGCTCCTAAACCCTAAGAATGAAAGCTTAGTGTTTAGGGTTGCGGGCTCGGGTTTCGGGCATCTTTCGCTCCATCTGCGCAGGCGCATCCATCAAGGTTTTTTTGCAGAGTGTACGTAGGGCTCCGTAAGGATCTTACCTACCAAAACCTGCTTTGTTGTAGATTGTAGGGTCCTTAGAACTTCCATATCAGGGGGGCTTATACTAAGAACCTACAAAAACTAGGGTTTGGTAGTTTAAGATAACTTTGAGTATTTAATTCAAAGTTTCGCGAGGGGAAGCGGGTGCAAGCCCAAACCACTCCACTTGTCAACATCCGACATCAGAATTCCTTGACCCCATAACGCGGTGGGAATTTGGGTTTAGATTACCCTTGCCCTCAAAGGACTCATAGTTCAAGGCTTTTGGGCCCAAAGACCCTGTAAAATAAAGCTTTTGGGCTATGTTGATGCTAAGGGTTACCCAAGGGCTCCTATGTGGTTCCTTTTTGGATAGTATACTATAATTCCTTACTAAAAAACCATAACAGACCCCAAAAGGAACTACATTGGAGCCCCTGGGTAGGGTTTAGTTCAAGGCTTACGGTCCTTGCGTTTCGTACCAAGAAGCTCAGGTTCTGGCATGACAGGATTACCTTAAACTGCCAAACCCTACGTTTCTGTAGGCTCTTATTCTAAGCCCTAATATGGAATTGAAAAAGGGACCCTACAAAAAAGTAGGTTTTGGTAGCCTAAGGTAGAAGTTGTGTAGGGTTCAGGAGTCCAGAACCGCGAACTCCCGAAGCACTGTAGAGCCTAAGCCCGTTTCTTCTCGGGGAGTAGTGTTTTGGTGCCTGTGGGTCTTTGAGGTGTGCGGGTGCGGTACCTTCCAGGGATTCCAGGGTTTCGAATAGGGTCTCTATTAGCTTTTTTGTAGGGTTCCTCGACGTTCCATATTTGGGCTGATATTGCGAGCCATATACGAACCTACAAGCAAGTAGGGTATGGTAGTTCACCCAATAGGGTCCTAAGTACCGATTTGCGGAATGCTTACCCAAGCCTCAACATTACAATTCCTATTATAGACACCCTACATTCTACTATATACTTACTTAGGACCCTCTGGGGCAAGGTAGGGTTTGGGGGACGGTGTTTCCATGAACACCAGATCTACAGTTCTTTGCTGGGCAATGCTGGGAGGCTTAGGGTTCAGGGCTTAGGGAGATAATATGTAGAAACCTGATCCCCATATCCCCCAAGTCTTAATAAGGTTCATCTAGAGAACCCTAATAAAGGCCCAGGGTTACTGAATCAGGTTCCTACATTAGCCAGTCTAGATCATCAGCTCCACTGCAGCTCACAAGCTCCGAAGCCTCAAGCTCCAAATCCTTGCATCAAGCCAGACTCACGAAAGTCTGTCCTAAGCGACAAACGCTCACCTAGTGTAGGGGCCTAAATAATTACCAACACTATTTTGTGGGTTCCTTATTATAACTTTTGTAGAAGGGGCCCCAAAACCCTATTTTGATTATAAAGGCCCTTAGATTAACCTGCCCATGCCCCTAAACCCTGAACGCCTGACCCTCGACCCGAAGCAGGGACGTGAATAATTAAATTGTGTCCGATACTAAGCCCGATCAGGCTCGACCCCGAAACAATGCCTGGGGAGTGCAAAGAGGCCAAGATCTGTGTGTGTGTGTGTCCGATTGCGTTGGCGAGGGTCTTCTATAGAAGCCTAAATAATTACCAACAGTATTCTGGGGTTTCTTATTATAACTATGGTATGATATGTACCTATTCGAATTAATTATTAAGGTATTATAACTATGGTATAATATACCCCCAAACCCGATTCCAATTATCAAGGTATTAGAACTATGGTATAATATATACCCCAAAACC
>CAJNDV010037270.1:0-18835 GCA_905221635.1 Symbiodinium sp. CCMP2456 | reverse complement strand
CCTAAACCCCTAAACCCTAAAAGGTTGAGGTTTAGGATGTAGAGTTTCGGGCCTCCCTGCTCCTAAACTTCGAGGCTGTCTGTTGTAAACACACAATGGAGTCGAAACAAACATGACATGCGGTTTGGGGCTTAGGGTTTAGGTTTAGGGCTTAGGGTTTAGGGTTTTAGGTTAAGACCAGATCTAAATTCTAAGTGAAGCCTGCAAACCCAGTTGCGTAATGCAGAGGCCCCCTACACCGGGCAACTATGCGGCCCAGCTCTAGTACAGTACATAAATTATTCGCGCACCTCAAACATTAAATCCTACACCCCAAAGCAATACCCTCAGTTCATGCCCGCGAAACTCAAGCCCTACAAACCGGAAGTGCTGAAACCCCCTGCAACCTTTAAGAATCCCATGGGCACTTTGTACGTCCCTATACAACTCGTATAACTGCCCATGAACATCCGGTATGAAAGACCAAACCCAGTGAAAGGCCGACTCCCAACTTTCATACGGTTTTTCACGTCTTCAGTCTTCTATAAGCCCGAACAAGGTTTGGGGTTATACTGTTCGTAGAATTATGAAGTGAAAGGGGCTGCGCAGCATTTTGTTACTAATTCGTCTGACCTCGATCTTCAACCCGCCAAGTTCTAGTCACAAAACCATCAAACCCCATCAAAAGATCCAACTCAGAGGGTGCAAGTCTCTAAACAGGGGTCTTAACAATTAGAATAAGGTTTTGGAGCCCAACATACTATAACTATACTAAGGAACCCCCAAAATAAGTTTAGGTAACCCTAAACCCTTAAACCCTAAAATCCGAAACCCTAAACCGTGGCCCCTATATTAACGTCGCTGTGCCTGCTCCACGCTGTGGAGCTGCTGCTGGACGCTGCCGGAATCGCCGCCACCGTGAGAGCCTGAGGTTGCGAAGCCCGAACGCCAGCACTCCAGTGTTATTGAGGTTTTAGGCTTCTTTTTCAGGGTTCAGAGTTTAGGGACATTTATTGTTTAGGGGGTAGGCCTTTTTTTTCTTTCAGGGTTCAGGGCTTAGGGAAGCTTTAATTCATATAGGGATCTACAGGCCTCTAGGGGCTCAGCAGGGATTTATAGGCAAGCCTTGGATCCTCAACTGTAAACAAATTGACCAAAACAACGAGAACAGAGGGTCCGAGGCTCAAGTTGACGGTGTAGGGTTTAGGGGAAACGGCCTATCTTAGGATATCTTTTTGCGGGGGCCCTGTTCTCCCTAAACCCTAGACCCTGCGTCCGAAATCCTACGTGCAAAATCTGAAACCTAAACCCTAAGGGTTTGGGCTTAGGGCTGCTAGGGTTCAGGTATTATGGCTTAAGTTGAGTACTGCCCCCATACAGTAACAGTCTATCATGAGGTTAGTACTAAGGGCCTTATATGGCTTTATTGTAAATATTATTCAACTGTTCCTGAGTGGGGGCAGCAACCAAGGTGCCAGGAAGATCCTTCATACCTCTAGGCCCCGAATCTAAAAACCCGATAACCTCGACGAGAAGCGCTTTAGGTTCTGGTTTCAGGCTTTAGGGTTTAGGGTTTAGGTGAAGCCTCAAATCCTAAGCTCTAGACTCCTAAACCCCATGAATTATGCACTGGTTTGACCAATCAAGCAAGGGTGTTAAGCTCTTGACATATTCCATGTTGTCCGAGAATAGACTAATTTGACAGAGCTGACATGACAAGGACAGGTCAGCGACGGTGCGTGCCGAAAGTAATACGATCTTCGATGTATTCTGCGTCTTTGTTGACCACATCCAAACGAAGTGCCCCTGTTAGCTAGGTACTGAGGTTGATGATAATTTGTCGCACCGTAGGATAGTAGCTTGGGGAGTTTTCTGATTATCCGGTACTTGGACGTATTTGGACCTGGAGGGTTAAACCCTAAACCGCTCATATAGGGGCCTTAATAATAAACAACACCATGTTTAGGGGGTTCCTTATTATAGATAGAGATACCCCAAAACCCTATTCTAATTATGAAGGCCCCTACATTAACCTTACGCCGCGTTGCTGCCCCAGGTGACGACAAGGCCATCGCCGCGCAACGCGGCGAAAGCATGGCAGCTGGCCTGGTTTAGGGTTTAGGGTTTAGGATTTAGGGTTTAGAGTTTAGGGTTTAGAATTTAGGGTTTAGGGTTTGGGGTTAGGGGCCTGGTCATGGCTCTTTGGGTTCAAGGGGTTGTTGCAGGCTTCTTGGGATTCAACGGAACTTAGAAGGCCATGGTTGGAAAAAGAAGACCCTAGACTTTGGGTTTAGGGTTTAGGGCGTAGGACCCAAAACCCTAGGCCCTAAACCCGAAGCCCTGGACGACTTAGGTCCGAAGGTAAGGGGTCCTGTGGGCTGAGGTTTTTGAGTTGTTTAGGTTTGGGAATCCGGGGTGTAGTTTCCTCGGGCTTATGGTTTTGCGCTCTTTGAGTTAAGGGTTTGGGCGTTTGTATGGACCTAGGGCTCTCATTATAGGCTTCAGGGCTACGGGTTTAAAACGGATTTGTTTAAAACGGATTTATTGAAAAGCGTTGATGGGTTCTTCTTGCTGTCTCTGACAGGGGGGTGGGGGAAAGGCTTGAGCTCACAACTTGAAAAAGGGATTCGAAGGGTATTGAAGGCTTAGGCTAGAGAAAAAGATTAGGGTTTAGGGCTTAGGGTTTACATTGAGGGTTTCGCAGCTGTATGATGATAGGAAAGGAAGGGATTTATAGGGTACGGAGTTTAGGCGTGGGACAGTTGCTCGCAAGAGGGATTCTACAGGACATTGTGGGATCAAGGTTTGCCGCCCCTTATAATTCATTTCATGACCGACGTTACTGGATTTAGGGTTTGAATAGGCTGTACTGGGGTTCTTTGTGCGTTTTTGTAAGGTTTACATCAGTTCGACTGGCTCCTGACAGCATGATTAGCCTAGCCCGTACAAACCCAAAACCCAAAGCCCTCGATGAGGTGACTGTCAAGCATTCATAATTAGAAGGGTCTTGGGGGCCACACTGGAATTATCCGAAGGAACCTCAGCAATGATATTATCAATTCAATATGGTTCCAATATTGAACCCAACACCCTCAGGGCCATGTTTGATCTGCTCGAAAGCTACGGGTGCCAGTGTCTGGGTCCTTGCGAAGAACCTTAGCTCCAGTTTTCACAGCAACGCAAGCATAGGAGCTTCTTCTGCACGTACCACTCCTGTCGTAGACTTAGCCAAGCTCCTTGAAACCTTGCCTCAAAGCCCTTACAGAAAACCCCACTAAGAATTCAGGTGCAACTCATGTAAGGGCCTCAATAATTAATTCGTACTTGGAGTGGGGTTTTGCGCTCCGATCACTTGGGAATTGTTTAGGACCCCATGTCAGAGCACCTGGATCTCCCTCACATTGTGGAGCTGGTGTTGCACCATTCTGCTGTCGCCGCCATAGTCCTTAACTTTCGGAGCTTAGAGCCTTAATGTAAGTGGCTTAATCATTACAATAGGGTTTCGGGGGCTCCTTGTTCTAGCTATAGTATAATATACCCCAAAACCTATTCTATTTATTGAGGCCCCTACATTAGAGTGTGGGGCTTTGAAGTTCAAAGGGTAGCGGCACTGAATTTGAAGTCTGCACTACACCCTGTAGCCAAACCCCAAATCCACCTTTTCCTACACACAGAAACCTCCTCCGAAAGCCACAGCGAGTCACACAGTCTTGAGGGGTTAACATCCGATGAAACCCGCTAAGGTGGGGGCCTTAATAATAATCTGAATAGGGCTTGGGGGGCTCCATATTTTAATTATGGCATAAGATACCGCCAAGCCCTATTCTAATTCTTAAGGCCCCTGTGTTATACAACCCTTGCAAAGGCCCGTCAAAACACCAACAGCCCCACTGAACCACAAGATCACGAAAAGTCAAAAAATAAAAAGCCTGGAATACAAAAAATAAGAACTCCTTGTTAGAATTCCTTGACCCTAAACCCTGAAGCCTTTAGGCTCTTGTAGCGACAGGTAAGAAAGAATGGAGCCAAACCAAACTTACTTCCCCAATCTACCAGGGAAATGAAAGGCTAAATTTTCAGATTACTGCTAAGTTGTAAGAACCCCAGAAGTTTAGAGGTTGGGTATTGATTGGAGAACTAAGCTAAACCCCTAGACCCTAAACCCTAAAACCCGAACCCCAAACCCCTAAACCCTAAACCCTAAAACCCTAAACCCCAAAAGCCCTAAACCCTAAACCCTAAAACGGAGCCAAAGCGTCAGCGAAGCCCCAGGTGACCACGGTGCCGTCTCGGCGGAGCGCGGCAAAGGCGCCCCCAGAAGCGGCCTGGACCTGCAGGTTCTCTGGGAGTCTCGGACAGGGTTTATGCTTTAGGGTTTAGGGTTTAGGGTTCAGGGTATAGGGTATAGTGTTTGGCGTTTAGGGTTTAAGGTTTCAGGTTCAGGGTTTAGGGTTTAGGGTTTAAGGTTTAGGGTTTAGGGTTTAAGGTTTAGGGCTTAAGGTTTGGGGTTTAGGATGTACCCGTGGCCCAAAAGACCTACAGCTTTAAGGAACGACGATACAAAGAATCCAGAGAAGGAACCCTAAAAAGGTAAGTCTCTTCGGCTACAGGTAGGGTTTAGGGTTTGGGGTTTAGGCAGGTTCTCTCTCTCAAAGTAGCGGAAAGGGTGTAGGGTTTACGAATTCTAGAATGGTTCTTTTAACGTTTAGGGGTTAGGTCGGGCTTTGGGTGTAGAGATTAACAGCTTTATAAGTTTACAAGGTTCAGGGTGACGCCTTAGAGTCAAGGTCCCTCAGCAGCCCCTTTGTAATCGGGGTACCCTTTTCCTACTCGGTGATTTCTTAAAGCACGTTTGGACTTCTGAAAGGGATCTTTACCGGACCCACCTTATCAGGGATCTGTATGACTTCTGAAGTGTTTAGGTCAAGAGTACGTATAAAAATACCTATCATATATACTTATTTATATATGTATGCATATGTATGTGTATACATGTTATATATATATATATACACACACACACCTCCTTTTCTATATATATATTATATACATGTGTATATAAATCTAAATTAGAGAACCTACTGGTTGAGATCGAGATACAGCATGAGGTCACGAGAGTTGAGGGTCAGTTCCAGGTTCAGGGGGCAAGGAACTGCATGAGGTCCAAGGGCTTCCCGAGGGTTTATGAGCTGCTCCCACTAGGGTTCAGGGTGTAGGGTTTTGGGTTCAGGTTTAGGGTTCAGGGTTCAGGGTTCAGGGTTCAGGGTTAAGGGTTCAGGGTTCAGGGTTTAGGGTTCAGCGTTTAGGGTTCAGCGTTTAGGGTTTCGGGTTCAGGGTTTAGGTTTATGAGCTGCTCCCATAATGGATTTGGGACCGAATTCCGTAATGGTGGTATTTATTGACCCTTTGGGTATGATTACATAGACAGGTAGCTATAGCCAAAGGTCGGGATGTAATGCAGACGTCTGGTTGATAGGCACCGTTGCTCTAAAGACCTTCATAGTGCGATCCGCCGTAATCCTGACTAGGGTTCTTGAGCAAGTCTGATACAATGACGATTTGTCCAAAGCCCAAGGTTTGGTTGCATAGCCCTGCTTACGACGGCCCATGCGGCTTCAGCCCTAAACCCTATAAACGCGAACAACCCTAAGCCCAAAACCCTAAACCCTAAACACTTAACCCTAAGCTCGGCTAAGCCACAAAAGCCTAGAACCCATGCCTAAAACCCTAAACAGGCCCTAAACACTGAACCCTAAACCCCTAACCCAAAGTCTGCCTAAACCAAAAGACGGGTTTAGGGTCTAGAGCTTAGGACCTAAAAATGTCCTAAACCCTAAAACCTAAACTCTATATATAATTATAAGCACGGTTTAGGGGTTTAGGGTTTACGGGTTTAGGGTTGAGGGGAAGCTTGTCTAAACCCAAAACCCTAAATCCTCAGACCAAAAGTCCTAAACACTAAACACTATGGAAGCTTTGGGTTTAGGGTTTAGGGTTTAGGGTTTAGGGTTTAGGGTTTAGGGTTAACCCAAAGGCCCTAAACCCCAACCTCTAATCTAAACTCCCAAACCCTAAACCCCACGCTTGCCTAGGACCCTAAGCTTGCAAGCCTCAAGTCCTGGTCATGCCCCCTAAACCCTAAACCCAAAGCCCTAAGCACTAAACCCTAAGCCCTAAACCCTAAGCCCTAAACCCTAAACCCTAAACTCAAAGCCCTAAGCCCTAAGCCCTTAGCCCCAAACCCTAAGCCCTAAACTCTAAGCCCTAAGCCCCCCCTTAGCCCTAAGCCCCAAACCCTACACCCTGAGCCCTAAACCCTAAACCCCAACCCTAAGCTCTAAGCCCAAGGCCCTTAGCCCTAAGCCCTAAACCCTACACCCTGAGCCCGAAACCCTAAACCCTAAGCCCTAAGCCCACCTGGTGAACTCCATAGAGCTGATGCTGAACGGAGCTGCTGTCTCCACCTGTTAGGGTTTAGGGTCTAGGGCTTAAGGTTTAGGGTTTAGGGCTTTAGGGGTCTGGGGGTTTAGGGCTTTGGGTTTAGGGTTTAGGGTTTAGGGGTTTGGGGGTTTAGGGACTGCTCTTCGTCTCTTTCTTGGACTTCAATGGGGTCAGACAAACACAAACAATCAGTTTTACACAGTTTAGGCAAGGGGGGTTAGTTTATGAAGAGTACAGCTTAGGTGATCTTTATTTGTTCCTTCAAAGTCAAAAGCTGAGTTGCCCAGTGCGCGTTTCAAAGGGGTGCTTGCCAAGTAGCAGCACTAAACCCTCAACTCCAAAGCCTAGCGTGAAAATAAGCCCGAGGGATCAGGGAGAATGATGTGGTTCTTGAGCTGGACTCGCTGTCAAGCTTCCAGACACTTGACCGAGCACACTGCCATATCAGAGTAGTATGGGAGTTCTTAACAAAGAAAAACAAAGTGCACATCATGCGTTTATCACACAAGACACCCCCCGAAACGTCAAGAGTAGAGTGAAGTACCCAGAACCCCGGGAGGATCTAGAAAGTAGATCCCCTAATTTGGGACCCTAACTTACTAAAGACTCTTTATACGAACCCCCCATTTAAGGGATCTGCTTTTTGGATCCTTGGGGGGGTCTTAAATAAGCCCTCAACTGCGGACCCTAAACCCCAAACCCCTAAACCTAAACCCTAAACCCTAAACCCTAAATGGACATCAGAAGCTAGCGCTCAAATCAGCCAAAAAACGAACGGTACTTTCCTGAAGAAGCGGCTTCGAGCTCAAGTTCCTTTTGCATGCTAAACCTTAAAGGTTTAGGGTTAGGGGTTTAGGGTTTAGGGTTTAGGGTTTAGGGTTTAGGGTTTAGGGTTTAGGGTTTAGGGTTTAGGGTTTTGGGTTTTGGGTCTTGGGTTAGGGGTTTAGGGTTTAGGGTTTAGGGTTTGGGGTTTGGGGTTAAGGGTTTACGGTTTAGGGTTTTGGGCAAACCTCGCAGGATACATATCAACCGAATACTAGGACGGGGTTGACAATCCAAAAGACATACGGGGTTCTCTAGGGTCCTTTTTGGGTCAAATATAGTGCGGCACCCTTCTAAAAGGACCCTACATGGGACCACAATTTAGAGAACTACCCATATACCTTCGCGAAGCAGCCGCAGCCTAAACCTGTTGCCATACTTACCTTAACTCCAGCCCCGGAACTCGACACCCTGACGCCTCTACACAGGAACCTCCCCAACAAAAGACAAGCCCCTACAAGGAATCCTTTAAAGAGAAGACCCCTTGAAAGGACTCTCAAACCTAAACCCTAAACCCAACACCCGCAAAACAAACTGTCAAACCCCCAAACCCCCAAAACCCTAAACCCCCAGAACCCCAAAACCACCCAAACCCCCAAAAACCCAAACCCCCACCCCAAACCCCGAACCCTAAACCCCCATTGCAGCAGAAGTGCCCATGCCGGCCGCTCCCCAGGTGACAACCTACTTGGAGGGTCGGGGGACTGACGTAAGTAGGTATTTTTAAGAGTTATGAGTATTTTATAGAGTTAATTATAAGGTTTGGGGTTTAGGGTTCTGACACCAATTAGGATCCCTTTTAGGCTACTGATAACTCTACGTGTTACCTAAACCCAAAAACCAATCCTGTTTTGGTGTCTGGGGAGGGATTTGAGTTCTGCAGTGCCCAGGAACGGACGCCAAGTTTGGGCAGTCCCGTGGGCTTTGCGTTTGGGGTTGAGGGTTGTGTGTCTAGGGTCTAAGGTCAGGGTTTAGAGTCTGGGTCTACAGTTTAAGTGTTTGGGTTTAGGGTTTAGGGTTCAGGGTTTAGCGGCTTAGGACCTTTTAGGGTTTGGCGTCTAGGGTTAAGGTTTCGTTCATGTAACGAGCAGGGTAACAAGATCCGCAAGAAGCAACTAGGTGTCCAACAGAAAAGAAGGGCATTCTACGGCCAGGAACAATAAAAGGTCAAGCTTTCAGATTACTGCTAAACTATAAGAGCCCAAACATTTTAAAGGTTGGGTATTGCAGGACAAGTTATAGAACCCTTATAGATCCCTTTACAGCAAGGCTATAGAACCCCTATAGATCCCTTTAAAGGTTGGGTATTGGAGAACTAAGGACTGCTCAGAACAGGACGGTGAACTCCAAACAGATAGAACATGGTCGTAAAAGCATCTGGATCATAAGCCCTGAACCCTAAGCCCTAAGCCATAAACCCTAAACCCTAAACCACAAACCCTAAACCCTAAAATCAGGATCATGATGTTTCAACCTCCAGGCGGCTCATGCAAGGACCTCTACACAGTCACACCTGCTTCTTCTACTTCAAGGTTCATGGGAGTTAGTAACTAGGGTTATAGGGTTTACGGGTTTAGGGTTCAAGGGTTTAGGGTTTAGGGTTCAGGGTTTAGTAATTATTAACAAAAGCATGCAGGCACTGGCTCTTGAATGGAAACTCGGGAGCCCAGGCACCGACCCATCCGATCGGATTGCAGCGAACGCCGTCGAGGAGGCTTGAATACTTTCCACACCCTCGGATTCGGTGCGGGATCCCATTCGGGCACAGGATTACACTTCAGGTTTTTCGGGTTTAGGGTTGCTCGTCCAGCATGCTGTCTAGAAAGACTGGAATCCGACCCCGAGGCGTGTTCTCCCTTCGACCCTACTAGTCAGGATGCGATTCAGGGTTCAGGGTATCCCGAAGCCGGTCTACCCCTGGACCCTGCGACCCACTGAAGTACTGGGGTTTGGTGCCTATTTGTGTGTTAGTTCGTGTTTTGGGAGATGGTTTGGCTTATCGGGGTAATTTGAAACAAAACGGTGCGTGCGCGTATGCATGTGTGTACGTACATATATATATATATATATATAGTATATGTGTTTACAGATACTGTATGTACATACTTGTGTTGCATACCTCAAACCAGAGGTAAAATGTAGAGATACGGCTTCATAAGGGCTCATACAAGAGATTTCTCACATTTTGATAACTGGCCCCCTCGGCGGGTTTGGCGGGGGTCAAATTTGTCGGCTTAGGGGTCTGCAGTCGAAAGTCTAACCGTGTTTGGGGGCTTGGGGATCCACCCTCAACTCCCCTTAACACCGGAAACCCTAAAAACTATAAACCCTAAACCCTAAACCCTAAACCCTATACCCTGAACCCTAAACCCTAAACCCTAAACCCTGAACCCTGGCTTGCAGTCTAAAGTCTAACCCTCTTCGAGCTTCTTCGGGTTCCCATAATCGGTATTTGAAATTTGAGGCTAGGGGATCCACCCTAACGACGCAAGAGTCCTTTCCCCAGACCCCCGGAAGGATCTAGAAAGTAGATCCCCTAATTTGGGACCCTATACTACTAAGGGGTACTTTATAGGAACCTCCTTAAGGGATCTACTTTTTAGATCCTCCGGGGGTCTGGGTCTGGAGCCATCCCACTTAACCTTGAGCCCTAAAACCTACGGTTGATGATACAAATCCTGCATTACGCAGCATAAAGAATATAGTATCATTTCCCTAGTTTAGGGTCCTTAAGGTAATGCAAGATTTATATCATCAACAGTAGGAAGCTCAGGATGCTTCGAACTGGGTTATAGCCGTACTTCAACCTTACTTGTCCTTGCCTTATGTAGAACCTAGTATGATGGCCTTGTTAGTTTCAATAGGGTCGGGCTTTGCTCGACAATCGTTATCATAATGATCTCCAAAATATTTTTGATAATCATTTAGGCCCCTACACTAACCCCTACTTCAAAATTACCTGCAAGGGAAGTCTAAGTGTGAGAGCCTTGGGTCAAGTAGGGTTTAAGTGCTCAGGTTTACGGCTTAGGGTTAGGAGTTTAGGGCTTAGCGCTTATTTCAGGGTTCAGTAGGGGTTTAGGGTTTAGGGCTTAGGGTTTAGGGGTGGGGTTTAAGCGCGAGACAACGGCCTGCCCTAGAAACTCCAACCAGAAAGGGTGATTGACACCAGGGCCTGCGCATCGCCTCGAACTGAAACCCAACCCTCTCGATGCAATTCCTACAGGTCCTAGAATCTGAAATATACCCCTCAGAAGGTAGAAACCCTAAACCCTGAAACCCCTAAACTCCTAAACCCTAAAACCCCTACACCCCTAAACCCTAAAACCCCTAAACCCTAAAACCCCTAAACCCGAAACTCACAACAGCGATTTTTGGAAGACCCCCTTTGACCAGAAGAGTAGATCCTCTGAGTGGCTTTCAAACTTAACATATGGGTAGTTCTCTAAATCAGGGTCCCTTTTGGGGTCCCCAATATAGTACGGCACCCTTGTAAAAGGACCAAAGGGGACCCTAATTCAGAAAACTACTCATATCCTAAGTTGATGCCGAGACTTACTTCCTCAATAAGCCAGGAAAATAAAAAGGTTAAACTTTCAGAATACTACTAAACTATAAGAGCCTAGCAAGGTGAAAGGTTGGGCTACGAACCCATAAGAGCCTAGCAAGGTGAAAGGTTGGGTATTGGAGAACTAAGGAGAAACGTTGGGTTTAGTGTGTATGCTTAGGGCTTTCAGTGTTTAACTTGCTGCTATGTGGTTCAACCTCATGGTGTCTTAGAGAAACCCCGACCTAAACCCTAAACCCTAAAGCGCTCAGTAACACCCAAGAACAAGCATCCTGTGTTTCAAAAATCCCATGCGTGGCCCTGGAAGCGCATAAACCGAAAACCGGAAACGAACCTGTAAACTTCCAAGAACTCTAAACTGGGTAGTAGTTTTGGGGCCCTGAAAAATATTTATGAATAGGTGCCTCTATAGAAACCATAAGGGAAATTTTCAAGTTTCCCAAATTCCACCTCGTAAACCCTCAACCCTAAACGGAGGAGCCAAACTGAAGCCTAGCATCTTGCAGCTGATCTTTGACAGCTGTGCTGTCGCCACCTTCGTGGGATCTATGGGGCTGCCACACAAGGATCCTACACCAGGGTAGAGGGGGATTCTACACAGTCGTAGTTCCATGATCTGTATCGTTGCGCAACCTTTTTCCCTAAACCCTAAACCCTAAACCCTAAACCCTAAAACCCTAAACCCTAAACCCTTTGTTCTGAAACTTGAACAAGGTTTTGGACTTCGGGTCTACTATCCCTGATGTTGGGCCCTAAACCGTAAACCCTAAACCCTAAACCCTAAACCCTAAACCCTATTGAAGAGTAGAAATTCAATCTATCACCGGCATGGGAAGTTTCAATAGGTTTAGGGAGCATAATTACAAGCTTTGAGAGTTTTGTCAAGCCTAAACCAACCCTGAACCCTAAACCCTAAACCGTGTCGCCAAGAAGCCGACCTTGCCATTTGGGCATTTCCGTTTAGTACAGGTGGCGACTTGTTCTGTCATCCACACATACTTCCATCCGTGCGGACTGCCAGCCATGAGAGTTTAGGGTTTAGAGGTTTCGGGTTTAGGGTACGTTTCGGCCCTAAACCCTAAACCCTAAACCCTAAACCTATGTCAGCAGGAACGTCTCCAGCTGGAGGATGAAGCGTAGCACCGCACCAGCGGCTCTTCCACGGATGCCCTTGAGGCTGCGGGTAGAACTCCTATGGGCATGCAGACATCGGGCGCCCCCAAGAATGGGTCTAGGGTTTAGGGTTTAGGGTTTAGGGTTTAGGTTTTAGGGTTTAGGCTTTAGGGTTTAGGGTTCAACACTTCTCCAGTGGCCATGTGAACACTGCTTGGTCCACGGCCTCAACCACATCACATACAATATGAAGTTACCCGTAACACTGATGCCAGCGCCAAGCGGGCCTCAAACCGCTCACCGGCGTTCAAGCGCCTTCCCTTCGATGGTAGGAGCGAGTACCTACTAGAGATTCGATGGTCGTGTGTCAAAGTATGCGGGAAAACCCTTTGCAGCAACAGTGTGCATTGCCTTTACTGTTTAGTAGAAGCCAGAAAGTTGGACCATGATGATGATTATCCTCATGCTCCTTGAGGTAAAGTACAAGGGATCCTAGCACTACTCCTCCTAAACCTAAACCCTAAACCCTAAACCCTGTTCCGACTTTCTGGGATTTGCTTCTTCCTGTTGAGCGCAATTCATCCTGAAAGCACTCACCGACCCCCAAACAGCGCCGTTATGTTTCAAGCAGGAATTGGGGGGAGGGGTCAGGGTTTAGGGGTTTAGGGGTTTAGGGTTTAGGGTTTAGGGGTTTAGGGGTTTGGGGGTTGAGGGGTATAGATTTGAAGGCTTACGGTTTAGGGGTTGAAGGTTTAGGGTGTGGGGGAAGGGGGGTATAGTCTAACCAAAATACACAAGGAGGACGAAGGAGTAATATTACTAGCTATTCCGACCCTCATATTAAATCCTGCCCCCTGCACCAAACCCCTAAATCTCAGATTCCCGCCCCACAACCCTAGAAAGGAAAAGCGCTAACCGCTATTCCCACACACACACACACACACACCCTAAACCCTAAACGCTCACTCCGAAAGCTGTAGCCCAAACACCCAACCAGCTCTCCTAAAAACCACGAAAACACGACAGCAACAACAGGATTTAGGGCTTAGGGGTTAAGGGTTTAAGGGTTTAGGGTTTAGGGTACCACCACCACCACCACGACGAGTACTACTACCGCCAGCAACAGAAACAATAACAACAGAAAGGCGCAAAACCAACACTACCACAGCAACCCTAAACCCAAAACCCTAAACCCCAAACACAGCACTACTAACACGAACACTGCCTGCTCTCTTTGACCCCCAGGTGGTCACCGAGCCATCCTCGGGATCGCCATTTAGATTTTGAAGGCGTTCCTTTGTTTTAGGGGTTTAGGGTTTAGGGTTAACGGGTTGATAGGGTTTGGGGTTCAGGCTTGAGTGGTTGCCTTACTTCCCCGATAAACCAGGAAAAGAAAAGGCTAAACTTTCAGATTACTACTAAACTATAAGTGCCCCAAAAAGTGTAAAGGTTGGGTTTAGGATTTAGGGTTTAGGGTTTTGGGTTTTGGGTTTAGGGTACTAGAGAACTAAGTGTGAGGGGTTGCTGTAAGCTTCAGGGTTCGAGGCTTCAAGAAGGTTTAGGTCTCATGCACGCGCCATAAAGTTGGAAACTCTTTGCCCCAATAACCCTAAACCTAAAACCCAAAACCCGTAAACCAAAAACCCTAAAACTTACTTCCCCGGAAATGAAAGGTTACTCTTTCAGATTATTACTTATTTATAAGAACCCAAAAACTGTATTAAAGGTTGGGTTTTGGAGAACTAAGAAAACCACGCCAGAAAGTTGAGACATCATCGTCGCCAGGCCTTTAACTTACTTCGCCAATTAGCCAGGGAAATGAAAGGTTAGACTGTCAGACTTATAGTAGTAGGTTGTAAGAACCCTGCCAAAAGCTTAAGGGTTGGGTATTGGAGAACTAAGTTTAAAAAAAAGTATAGGGAAACCCAACACTAATCATCCTTAACCCATGTTCCAACTTTCTAGGTCTAGGTTTTGCTGCATGTAAGTTTGTTGTCAGTTTATCATCCTACAAACAAACCTGAACCCCATATCCTATACCTTAAAGCCTAAACCGAATCATCTTTGCAGCCATGCTCAACATTTAAGCGTAAGATTCGTATTCTGCGGTCCGACAGCAGCGAAACAATAAGCATGCATTCCCTAGACCTTCCATGTACCCATGAATTCAAGGGACTAAAGGAGGGACCCTTAAAGGGACCCTTGGGGTTATATAGGGGCTTTATGAGACTATATAAGGGGTATAAAAGGCTTGTATAGGGTATTTGGATTAGGGGTCTTTTATCTTGTCCCTCCTATTGTCCCTGAATGAAGGAACCCTAGATCTCCATGTTTTCGTGCCGTAGAACTCCCTATTTGAAGGTGCAAGGAAGGTCCTGGTCCTGCCCAAAGAAACAAATGGGTCGTTCTCTAAATTGGGGTCCCTGTTTTAGGGCTCCTTAAAGGGATCTATAAGGGCTTTGCTAGGGTTTCTATGAGGGTTCTGGAAGGGTCGTTCTCTAAGTTAGGGCTTTTTTAGATCCCAGATATAATACGGCACCCTTAAAAAAAGGACCCCCCAAAGGGACCCTAATTTCGAGAACTGCCCCTTTGTACTTGAAAGACATGGCTGGTCCGGCAATGAAGAGCCGGGCTTAGTCCGTCTGTGCTAGAGGAAACTTTGAACCTCCCAGAAGCTCCTCTGAACACTCAAACGGACAATCACCCAAACCCTAGACCCTAAACCCTATACCCCTAAACCCCTAAAACCTAAACCCTAAAACCCTAAAGCCCTGAACCCTGTGCAGCTTCTTCTTGAACGGGGTCACGATGTCAACGTCCTGATCTCAGAGCTGTGGGCTGTTAAGCCACTCTTGTATACTGCCAGTATTCGCAGTGATGTCGAACACACAGACACACCCACACACACACACACACACACATATATATATATATATATATATATATAGACGTATATTCATCGCACGTATAAGAAGCAACACATGACGACGATGGCGAGAGACGACGACTGCTGCTGCAGCAGCTGCCGCCAATGCTGCTGCTGTTCCTGCTGCTCTTCTACCCCTCCTGCCTCCGGCTCCTCCTCCTCCTCCTCCTCCTCCGCCTCCTCCATATTCTGCTCCCACCAGCTCCACCACGGCTACGGCTGCTGCCACTACCACTGCTACTACCACCACTACCACTACCCACTTCCATTACCACTACCACTACGATTACGACCACGATTACGACCACGACGACGACTGAAGCCCAGAAGCCAGGAAACAACTCCTTTGCCGTAAGGTCATGGAGGCCAATGGCCTGACGTCGGGAGCTTAGTTCCCATGTGCTGTGTGCCATAAAGCTCAAGCAGACTGTGCTTTCGATTTTATTTGTTTTTAAGGTTTCAGGGTCTGATCAGTCGGGTCTTGCACACGGTTTCTGCCAGTTTTTTTTTCAGATTTACGGGCTTTTTGGAGTTTCACCTTGAACCCCTAAACCCTAAACCCTAAATTCTCGAACCCTCAATCCTAACACACTAAATCCTAGACCAAGAACCCTGACTCCTAAAGCACTAAATCCTTGGACCCGAAATCCTAGAACCCTAGAGCCCTAAACCCTAAACCTTTTCCTGGATTGGAGAGTTCAGGCTTTGGTCTTGGCAGGATCTGGGGCTGGGCAGGAAGTGTACTTCTTTGGCTGCTCTGCTTTTTAAATCTTTTTTTGGGTTTAGGGTTTAGGATTTAGGGTTTAGGATTTAGGGTTTAGGGTTTAGGATTTAGGGTTTAGGGTTTAGGTCCCAAACTGAACAAAGACTGCATCATAGTTCGACAGGGGCCGTAGAACTCATGCCAGCGCGGAGTCTCGGGATTGCCGTTTCAGGTGCAATTCGTCACTGGCATATATCCCTTCTTCAAGTGCGTGGTTATCCATTTCTAGTGCTTTAAGGTGTCCGCTTATGTGCGCCAGCTCAAGACATTGACTTGAGCGTTTGTGGTTTCCATGAGGATGCTACGGAGGTCTGAATAATTCGTTAGGAGACCCCTTTATAGTCCCTAAACCCTAAACCCTAAACCCTTTCTTGTAGTTTACACTGCAATATGTCCTAAACCCCATTTTACTTGTTTAGCAGGGGGCCCCTCAGTTAGGCGGAGAAGTTGTGCACTTCTAGGACTGTACCCTAAACCCTAAACCCCACACCTCGAACCCATAACTCCCAAACCCTCCCAAGAGCTTGGAGCTTCTGGCCAAAGGTTTTTTTGGCCTCACTGCAAAGCCACCGGTAGCTGTATTCCCTGACGAAAGCGCTCTCACGGATGAGATCGCAATTCTTTAGTAGTGCAAGCAAAGTCTTATAGAGACCCAACGAAAGTTATTCTCAGATGCACCCGAAACCCTGAAACATCCTAGACCCTAAACCCTATAAACCCCTCAACAAACCCCTAAACCCCTAAACCCCTGAACCCCTAAACCCTAAAACCCTAAACCCTAAAACCCCTAAACCCTAAAAACCCTAAACCCTAAACATCCTAAACCCTCTTTGTTTAAAGGGCCTCCAAGACGTGGCCCCAAAAGCAGACGAGGCCCCTGGACTACTGCGTGGATGCGGGCTTTGCAGCCGTCGAGACGGATGGCAGCAGCCTCGTCCCCTCCCTTTTGAGGTCCTTTAGGATTTAGAGTTTAGGTTTTTGGGTTTAGAGTTTTGGGCTTAAGGTTTTGGGCTTTGGGTTTAGGGTTTTGGGTTTAGGGTTCTGGATTTAGGGTTTAGGGTTTGGGGTTTGCGGTTTTGGGTTTGGGGTTTGGGGTTTGGGGTTTTGGGTTTTGTTTTAGGGTTTAGGGTTTAGGGTTTCGTCTTTAGGGTTTTGGGTGTTGGGTTTAGTGTTAATGGAGTCCAAACCTACTTTTCTGCAGGCTCTTGTTGTAGACTCTACTGTATCCCCAAGCCCTACAAAATAGCAGGTTATGACCCCTTAATTAGAGGGTCTAACCCTCAAAACGGTAGGTTTTTGGATCCCAGGTATACATCCTGATACATCTTTTATAGGAGCACTCCGACACAGTAGGTTTTGGTAGCTCAAGGTGCAGAATCCTATGGAGCCCTCTAGAACCCGAATGGAAAGAATAGCTTGGGACGCGAGTTAGGAACTGAGAAGCTGCATAGGCAAGCGCTGCTTTAGTCGACCAACTTACATGGACAATAGTAAGCGCGAGCGTGTTACAGACAGACAGACATACATGCATGCATACATACATACGTACACACATGCATACATGCATTTGTCCTACCGTTGGTAAGCTGCTACCATGCTTTGGTGGGAGGGGGGCGGGGCTCGAGTCGATGAGGGTTTATGTTCCTGGGCTTGGGGCTGTTGTTTAGGTTGAATACGGCTTGGGGTATAGGGCTTGGGGCTTGGATTTGACATTTAGGTCTTTGGGTCGTCCCTTCTCTGAATGAGGGTCCTTGTTAGTAGGATCGACGAAAAGAGGACGCCACTCTCAGAATCAGCATCGCACTAACTTGCAGAAGCCCTAAACTCCTCAACCCTAAACTGATAAACCCTAAACTCCTCAACCCTAAACTGATAAACCCCAAACTCTTAAACCCTAAGCTGATAAACCCTAAGTTGATAAATTCTAAACCTTGAGCCCGAAAGACCCCTAGTTTGCATAGCACCGGAGCCCAAACAGGGGGGGAGCCGTGGAAGGAATCTCATTGTCCCCATGGTTGATATAGGGGTCGGAACAATAGCCAGACGTCGAACCCTAAACCCTAACACTAGTTTCCAGAAGGAATCCACTACTTCACCGTGATGCTTGCTGGCATAGGGCTTTTTGCATGGATGCGGCTCTTCGTGTGCGACAACCAAACCTCTTGGCATGAAGCTACTCTTCTCATTAAAGAGTAAGTAGTTAGCAATGCTATTTCTTGGTGTTCGGTTTTTATTCTACTTGCATGTACCCTAAACCCTCAACCCTATAAACCCTAAGCCCTAAACCCTCAACCCTATGAGCCCCAAACCCTACACCCTAAATCCTAAACCCCTAAACCCCTGAACCCTAAACCCTTAAAGGAGCCTCGGAGGCCCAAAGCCAAGTACGAAGGCCCCTTGCCCTAAACCATAAAATCATATCTTCCCAGCCCCTGGGTCTTGCGGATGGGATGTGACATGCCAACCTTGAGATGCTTTAGGGTTCAGGGTTCAGGGTTTAGGGTTTAGGGTTTAGGGTTGAGGGTTTAGGGTTCAGGGTTTAGGGTTTAGGGTTTAGGGTTTAGGTTTCAGGGTGTAGGGTTTAGGGTTTGAGCGTGATGCATACAGGCTGTCAACTACACTGCCACTAAAGCAAACGCTGCGGAAGAGAAGCCCTCGCTCTAAATCTTCAACCCCCGGCCAAAGACCCTAAACCTGAACCCTAAACCCTAAACCCCAAACCCTGAACCCTGAACCCTGAACCCTAACCCTAAACCCTAAACCCTAAACCCTACTTGGAGGATCATGGTATGTAGTAACTGGGTGTCAGGCTAACTAACTATACTACTTATTATAACCATTTATAACCCCAATTAAATACCTTACCCTAAACCCTAAACCCTAAACCCTAAACCCCTAAACCCCTAAACCCTAAACCCCAAACCCGAAACCCTAAACCCCTAAACTTGCGGTGCAGAACCCGACCCTAAGGGTCGAAGTAGCGAATAATTAATCGTAGACTCTTCTGAATACTAACCTACAAAACGACTATCCGTAACCCAAGTACATGATTATTACTTGGATCGGGGGGCTTAGCAAGTAGATACTAAGTAGTTATAAGTACCCTAAAAGGGATCCTAATTGGGGTTATGGTACTTATAAGTCTATAAAATAACTAGTTACTAAGTCCCCCGACCCTCCAAGTTTAGGCTCGCTTGTGCAATTCGGCGGGGGTTCCGTATTTATA
>CAJNDV010037263.1:63584-94902 GCA_905221635.1 Symbiodinium sp. CCMP2456 | reverse complement strand
CTCCCCAACCACAAGACACCACCACAGCAGGGAGGGGGAAGCAACCCACAACCACCCCACACCACAGGGAGGGGGAGGAGGAACCATTGGGGGGGGGAGGGGGGGGGGGCCGGCCGAACCGGGATCATATATATATATATATATATCGTGTCTTGGGATCTACTTTTCTATAGATATAAGTTCTAAGGCTGGATCTCTTTCGGGCTGCACAGGATTTCCAAGGTTTTGCAGGGTTTCGCGGGGTTCCAAAGCCAAAAGTATTTCAAAGGCTGACTGGCGCAGGCGGCGCAACACAAATGCCCAAATATTTGTAGGTGCATCATCATGAGATTCCCAAGAACTGCATGAGGAATAGTGCTGACATGAACAGTCGTACAAATCAAGATAGGGGCCTTCTTTCTTTCGGGCAGGCGGAATGTCCAAAAGACGTGCCTATTGCAAACAGAAACTAGCGAATTCAAAGGTGAAACATGGCAAAGAGCCTGTCTGATCTGTGCCTCGGCCTTCCAGATCCAGGAGCCAGTCCGACAAGGGGCGAAGGGAATCAACGGGAGCCGGAAACCGAAGAAACACCGGGTACCCCTGGCGGGCGTGTGGGAAAAGGCAACGAAGGATGCGCAGGACAAGTCCAGTCCAGTCCCGAAGGAGACGAAGAGTGCTGAGGGAGCTCGGCTTCGGCGCGAAGGCGGGCAAAACAGACAGAGGAGGCTCTGGCAAGGAGAGACAGAAGCCTGCCGCAGCATTGACAGGCCAATGTTCCAAGTCCCTCAGATCGATGCACACAAGCGGTGGCTCCGAGGCAAACCTATGGGTTGCCCAAGCCTGGGGTACAGCACAGTTGCAGAGCAGCGGTGACGCGGGAACACGAAAAGCACAAAGCGGCACGTCAATGAGAGGACTGTAGGCCGCTTCCTTCTCATCTTCGTGCAGTGCAGGACCCGCGACCCGTTCACAGACATGCTCCGGATGCATGATCGCAAGAACGTCCAGTGCAGCATCCCGGACGCTTCCAGCTGGCAAAGCATCGCACCATTGGGAGAGAGTGCAGCGGAGAACTGGCAAGGGAGCAATGTGGCTCTGGACTAACTCAAAAATCTCACAGTCAGTGTCCATATCCCCGAAAGAGGAGCTGGCAAGAGCAGCAGCCAGTTCAGAACAAGATTCCATGACAGGCGCACCAAGGGAACGCTTGCCGACTCCAGCGATTGCAGGAGCTTGTACGTGCCCCACAGACTGATCAACCACCAAGGGCCCTGCAGCAAGAAGACCCTCGATACGCTGAACACAGACAAGACTGAGGCGAAGGTGCGTGCGGAGACGTCCTTCCGAAGCAACCTGCAACCCGCAGGCCTGGCAGGTACGACCTCGAGAGACCTTGTGTGCCTGCGAGTGGTATCCGTGGACTCGGTGTGCGTGTGCACCCCACTGCTGTCGGGTGCGGAAGGCTACACGACACGGCAGGCAAGCGTGCGTACATGATTCCAGAGGGGCTGGACGTTTAGGGGCCCGCACTTGCCAAACATCACGGACAAAGCCATCAAGGGCGCCCCGGATCTCCTCTCGTAGGAGATACCAAGCCTCCGTCCGCCTGATCAACGATTTCCATCGACCTGGGGTCGCGAGCATAAGTCGCTCCCAGGCGGACCAGTCCTGCTGCATAGGCGGCAAAGGGACCACGGTACCCAGAGCATCCAGCATCCACCTAGAAGCATCCACCAGGGCATCCTGGTAAGCGGTGAAGTGGGCTAAAAGGGCCCACACTGCATCGGGCCCGTGACAGACCAGCTGACCCAAGAATCGCAAGCGTTCGGACTGAAGCAGGGCATACGGTGAAGGTAGCCCCAGCCTCTGAAGGATCTGGGCCTCGGTACATCTAAAACCCCCTTCAGTGCGCAAGCCTAGCAACTGCCGGTAAAGGCTGACAATGCCTCCTGAGAACACATTCCACTCTTGCAAAGTCAGCTTACGCCAGGTGCCTACCCCTGGGAGCACAGCAGCAAGAACGTGAGAGCGAAAGAGAGCAGCCCTTCGCGCGAGCGGCACCTGTCTACGCGCAAACAGGCGCTGCTTGCCCTGCTTCATCGCAGTTCGCCCCGCTGAGAGGCGGTGGCGGATCTCAACAAGGAGGCAACCATCATGGGTAACCAGGGACCCCAAGTGCTTGTAGGAGGGCACAAGGTCAAGGCGTAGCCCGCCTCTGTTTTCAGGAAGGACGGGTAATTTTCCCTTGCCTGTACTGAAAAGCTGCCTGCGCGCCGCCCGGGAACCACGACCAACCGGTACGACAAGGGCAGCTGTCTTAGTGGGTCCAAGGTTGGCGTTTAGACCATGCGGGAGCAGGGTGTCGACTGTGTCAGCTGCGACCCCAGCAACTGCGTGCGCAAGTTCGTGCGCGGAGCCACACACCAGAAAGCTGGCTAAGTCGTCCGCATAGACGACATCACTAGCTTCAACGGAACGACAGGCATTCGCACCATCACCTAGCATGCTCCAAGGGGAGCGCACACCGCTCCAAGGCACACTCGGGATAAAGGGCTGCAAGGTGGACTGACAGCGTCTCTCCAAGACCTTACTGAAGAGGATGCTGAAAAGAACGTCGGCAAGTGATCCCCCGGGTCGAGTGCCTCTATGGGTCTCCACAATCTGCTTGTCACCTGCGAGTATAAACCAGGTGTTGCGGTGCAACTCCTCAGCCACCTCCCGGAAAAGCGGGGAAGCATCCTGCACGCGCAGGGCAGGCTCCTGGTCTATGTAAAACTGCAAGGTTTGCATGTCTTCCCGCGTGAGGCCCAGAGAGGCCACCAGTGCATCGAGGGGACGACTGCATCCGCCGGCGCCAAGCACCGCCTCCCTGATGACACCATAATATGCAGCAGAGATGTCGACAAACAAAATCGCTGCGCTTTGCCCGCTCGCGCGTGCCATGAACAGAAAGGCTCTAGACGCAAAATGCCCAAATGCAGCCGGGCATCCGCGCCTGCCGCCAATCTGTAGAGGCAGGACGTGTTGATCCCAGTGCCTCACAGCCATATGGCGAGCCGCTCGGTGAAGCACTTTGGAAAGGCATGATTGCACTAGAATCCCACGATAGCCGGCGGTAGTATTTTCCACAACCGAAGGCTTGGCAATACGATGGAGCACCCCTCCTTTGAGGCCAATCGCTTCATTGGAACGAAGGACGGCTTTGAGCATGACGGGCCAAAAAGCCTCCGTCATGCGCTGGCTGAAGACGGAGCAAAGAACCGGGGGCAAAAGATCGGGCCCGCAGGCCTTGTGCGGAGAAGTAGACTTGAAGGCAGCATGAAGCTGAGCCCATGTAGGCACATTGGAAATGTCGACCGTGTCAGTGCCCTCGAAGGAACTCTGGCGAGCCTTGCAACTAGAGGCCAGGGCAGACGCGGCAACCTCCTGACCTGCCTCAAGTGTGCGGAAATGTTCCCGCCAGACCTTAACTATCTCCTCCTGCGAGACACAAGCAGAGCCGTCGGCCTTCGTGAGCAAGGGAAGGGGCATGTTGGTACTGCGCCTGAATTTTTTGGGACGAATAAGCTTGCGTACCTCTCGGTGCAACTCAGAGCAAGGGGCTTCAGCAATCCTAGCCGACAAGCTAGCCATGTGATCTGCATTGTCACGCCTACAACTGTGGTTGAGGGCCCTGCCGTAGCGCTTCAAGAGCATACAATCCAGCGCCCGGCGTATCTGAACACGCCAGAGCCATCTGCCCGTAAAGAGGCGAACAAAGGAAGGCGCACCCTGTGGCCAAGCAGCAAAAGCACATCGGATCAGAGCCTTCTGATATGCCGTGCTTCTGGCACGTACAGAATGACGGAGGCCCGAGACAAGCTGATGCAAGCGTTGGGTCTCGTCCGAAAAGTGCCCTCCACGCATACGCCTGTTATGTAAGGGGAAGGCAGACGTCAGTCCGCGGTATATGTGGTCGACCAACAATGCCGCATGATCACTGGCATCTACAGACCAGTCTGGGACCGGGGCGTCACGCAAAATAGCCTCAATGGCAGCTTTGTTGTCCGGATCAGCAAGTGCCAGAGTGTTAATGCGCTTGGCCTTAGCCCGATTACGACAAGTGCTGGGGAAGGCAATTGTACAAGAAATAAGGGCAGCAAAGTGGTCGAGACAATGATGCCCAGCAGAAATGGCTGGTTCGACCCACGCAATACAGTAGGAGAGCAGCCAAGCGCAAGGAATCGCAACGTAGTCCGAGCGATCCCATTCACCACTGCGCTTCTGGTACAAAGTACCCCCTTCACCCCATGCGGAGTCAAAGAAAGTAGATGGTAACCAACACCCCAATTCGGCCAAAAGTTGCCTAAACAGGGGTCCCGCATCATCTTCCAGGTCAGCCTGATGTGAGCCAACACGCTCGTCGCAAACACTGCCTAAGCGACAATTAGCGTCGGCCAGCACCAACCAAACTGCATCACGTGAGAGGGCGGAGCAAATGTGGTGCACACGCTGCCACCATTGCTCACGAACATCGGGCGGGTGCGCCCTATGCGGCCCATGTGCGACAAGAATGCGCAGGGGTGCACCTCGAAAGGAAAGTCCGGCTACAAGAAGGGTAGGCTCGGCATGCAGTACCGTGACCCCCAGTGGGTCGAAGGGGCCAGTTTCATCAAGCCACAACTCCACCCCAAAGCAGGCATTGTCATCCCGGCCAGAGGCAAATCTGTGGAAGCCTTGGCAGCGCATGCTGCCCTTCGAAGTACGACATTCCTGTAGTCCTGCAACATGCACGCCATGAGCACGAAGGGACTCAGCAACCAGCCTGACTCGACCGGTCGCACCATGCAAGCCAGCTTGCTGCGGTGCAGCACCAGAATCAAGAAGCGAAAGGACATTGAAGGATGCAAGTCCTACGCAGAGAGAGCATGGCTGGCCCCTTTGAATGGAGAGGCCGCCCCCCTGAGAAGAGCGCAAGAAGGGGGCCATTGTGTCCAAGGGCTTCAGAATGGAGGTAGCACCCCCACGGCTCCAGCTCATAACTTCTTGATGCATGGCAGGAACAGCACGCGGAGAGCGACGCACATAACAGATATGCGGTAGCCACGCAAAAGCTGCTCCTGAATTGGCGAACCAATCCGCCAGACAAAGAGGCGGCAAGGAAAAGCTACTGCGTAGCCGTGAAGCTCGACCTGCCAGAGCATCGGCAAGCTCATTAGCAGGGTCAGCCGAGTGACCTAATACATGCTGGTATGACGGGGTGTCCCGAAGCAAGCTGAAGGCAGTATGCAAAGAGACAGCCGCTTTACAAAGCGGGTGATCTCGCATCTTCACCCAACCCGCACTTCCATGTAAAGCACTAATGTTGTCTGCACGAAAGACGAAGGGAGCACTCGAGGGCAAGCGCAGGGCGAGGATCGCTCCCCAGAAAAGTGCAGCGGTTTCGGCAAGGTAGGCGCTGCTGTCGCCGAAAGAAGGCCCTATGGCATCCTGAAGGTCACGCAAGTCACCTGCCGCACAGCCAACAAACTGACCCGGCAACAAAAGATCATCAGGGCTGACGAGACTAACAACAACAGCCCAGCCGGAAGCACCATTGGCAGGATCAAAGGAGCCATCCGTGGTAATCACCACATATTCCCCGGGTGCAGGGACACGCCCTACTTGGCCCTTCGACAACCAATCCATGAAACGCTCAGGCCGGGGCAAAGACCCAGTTGGCCCACACAGGTGGTGGAAAGGGTAGGAGCACGTAAGCGACTCTAACAATGCTCCGTGGCACGGCATAAGACACTGTCTCGCCTCAAGATCAAAACATTCAGGGGAGCTATGCGAAGACAAACTCCCAGCCGGCGGTTGGTCCGTCGAGGAAGAGCCCAGAACATTCGCCGGGATAAGGCGATCCAAAGCCAGGGCAACACCACCATCGGCGGCAGGCCGTCCAGGGAACCCAAAGTACTCATACAGAGTCTCAGACAGGGTGACGGCCAAGTAGAAAGCCTGGCAGTCCTCACGTCCTGCGGCTTCATCCAGAAGTGTCTGCAAGGTCTCCTGATGAACTTCTCCAGCGGAGCCGGAGGCAACTGAGTTTTCAAGTACGACGACCGATTCACCAATCTGAGGAAGGGCAGCCGTCCGACAAGGAGTGGCGATAGCCCTCAGGCAACCACTATGGACCTCAGGTGGCCCATCGGATGCACAATGATCCCGGGCAGTACATTGCCCAGTGCCCATCTGAATCTGCATTCCAGACACTTCCCCAGGGAGAAAGAGAGTCCCTATCAGAAATACGCCAAGGGAGGACGGAAATCGAGCACATCCAGCAGGATCACCTGCAAGGAGAAGGGCATAAAACAGCCCCCATAGCGAAATCCGGCAGCGGCCACCCAAGGCTATTCCGATGAAGAGAAGGCAGGCGCCCCCAAAGGCAAGCAAGGCACAGAACATGGCACAGGAGAGCAAAGCTCCATAAAGGGTCCGCTTGCATGACGACCCAGCTGCCGTTCGAGGAATAACGGACATGTGTTGCCCAGAAGAACCAGAGCCTGGGGTAGACCTGCCTGACGTATCCTCAGGGAGAGCTGCGCCATCGTCAAAGGGGACCGACGGCTCAGTCCTCCATGCGTGTAGGGAAACATCATTGCGCTCAGCAGGGGGCAAGTCGCCTATGACCGGCAGAAGCGGGTCATTGTCATCGGGAAAGTCAAGCCTTGACCTAAGAGCCAGGACCAGCACTTGCCCATCCGCAATGCGCAACCATCTGCCCATGGTAGGCTGCACAAACACAACAACCGTCCAGCCGGGAGGGGCCATCCAAGAGAAGCCTTCCCGCACAGCTTCTAAATCGACCCAGCCTTCGTCAGAAGGAAGACGGCGCCACCCCCAAAGTAGCTGTCGGCAGTCCAAAAGACCCACAGGGTAGGGGTTGCGGCGAAAGCTGTGCCCAATAGCGACGGCCGTGCGACAGTTTCGGCCAAAGCATGCCACATCCTGTTGCATAGGGTTGGCAGGCGTAACAACAAGATGAAGCACATTGAGCTGAAAGAGGGCAGCAAGATCGGAACGGTATTGAGTGGATCTTGGCCCATACAAAATAAAGGTGCGGACGTGAGTGTCCCCCACTGCACAATAGCAAGGCTCGCCATCCGGGGCCGGGAAGGGGGAGCCGCTATCCCATCCCAGCGGAGAGGTGAGCATATCGGAGAGGGTGACGCCCGCAGTCCTCACGTGTTCGAGCGGCGCAAAACAAAAGCAATGCCCGATTTCCGGGTAGAGCTCGTCAAAGTCAGTCAGGGCAACGCCGCTATCGGGTGCAAAGACAGCAACGTCGGCCACAGCAGCAAGCCCAGCGGCTGCCAGGAGAAAGGCACGAGTGATGCGCCGAGGGGCCCAGACTGCGAAAATGCGCCCATCCCAGGCGAGCAAGTCAAGGCAGATGACAGCATCACGCTGGAACCACTCAGGCAACATAAGTAGTGCCCCCCAACGAGGATCCGGCTGGGGCCAGACAGGAACGAGGCGCGGGAAACCAAGCTGGAAATCCTGCCGGCGACAAACATCTACCAAATCCAGAGCCTCGCCTACAGACTGGGGCAGGAGTATGGAGACCTTAAGTGCCTCCATCTGGAAATCCGGCGCAAGAAGGGCAAAAGACACCTCCGCCATAGTCGCCTCGGTAAGAAGATCTTGCTGCGGATCACCTTCTACCTCAACCTCGAAGGGGTGGTGCCCTCCTGGCGCGAGGGGCCATTGATGGCCAAGCAAATTGGTGGCGACCCGCGCGTTGTGCAAAGTATCCGCAGCAGCGGGGCTAGACACTCCAGTGAGATGTAGCAGACGCAGGGACAGGAAAGGGCCCGTATGAGTCTGCCCCTCATCACTGACGGAATCGCCATATTCAACGGTGGGCCTTGCAACAAGAAAGCTGGCTCCTCTCCGCGCAAACATACGGGCCTCGTCAAAGAGAGCAAGGCCGGGCATATGAAAAACGACAAAGGGAGCACGCACAGAGCCAGAATAAGGACAAAAAGGCCGGAGGACAGGGGTGATACTCGGATGGCTCTGAACAAGAGCGGCATGTAGAAAATCCTGGTACCACGTGACTACTCGACAGCCTATAGACCCAACTGGCAGAATTGAAGGAGCCTCTCCTTGACGAGTGAGACGAGATGCAAGAAGTCCCTCCGAAAGGGAAGTAGATCCGAGATGTCCCCGCCCCCCGCGAGGCGAACGGCTGCGCAGCTGACCACATCGGTTTCTGGTGCCAGCACGACTACCGACATCAGCAGGGGGGTCTGGTTCGGAACCACCAAGATTAGCATCATCGTCCCTAAGATCAGGACTAGAATCATGGGGCGGCTCTGGGGAGGATCCTGCCATCATATCCTCCAAGAAAGAGACAACCAAAGTCTGTCCATCCTGCACAACAAAACAGACTTCGTTGTCATGATGAGCAACGTCGGCCCCTGTGATGGAAACGATGTGCTCGGCCGGGCATTGGTCGGCAAATTTGTCTACAACATCCTGAACCGAGAGCCGGGAACTCGGAACGCAAATCCAGGAAAATCCCTGAAGCACGCGACGCGCATCAAGAAAGACAATAAGGCGTGGGTCAGCTCGCCTGGCCGGAGGACAGGGCAGACGGCATAGTTGCTCAGTGGCAACCATAACCCCGCTCACCAGAAAGCCAAAGGAGAGGCAGTCAGACACGCCCGGGGAAGCAGGTTTGAGCACAAGTCGGTAATCCTGTGTACCGAGAGACTGGGCCAAGTCAGCTTTGAAGAAAGCACGCCTGCCAGCCTGCACCTCAAAGAGAGTGGGTTGTGCATCCGTCAATATCAAGAAGTACTGCCCAGGAGTGCAGCCCGGACCAAGCACCTCAGCATCAGCGCTCCAAGAAGCACTGCTCTCCAACCTAGTCTGCAGATCAAAAGTAGCAGGAGCGCCACTGAAGAGCGGGACAAGTACAACCAGAAGGCCCTCTGTCAAGGTAATGACCTGGCCGTGGCTCAACGGCTGGAGAAGTCCGTGGACGTAGACCTCAAAATCACAGTCAGCAGAAAACCCCGCCGCAAGAAGCAGGGATTCACGGCTAAGACGCGAAAAGAGAATCTTAGCGAAAATAGCCTTGCCAACTCTGCTGCAGTCCATCAGTACCGTGGGCCTGGCAACTTGCCACTCCGGAGCCGCTACCGCAAGAAATGAGTCCATAGACGGTTGCGGCGTCACCGGGATCAGCCGCGAGAAATGAAGGCTAAGATCCGAATCTCGTTGGGCATTAACCGCCACAAGCAGAGCGGCAGTGCTGCACGGAAGAGAGATAAGGACGTTGAGCATCTCAGGAGCAAAGTCCGGGGCATAAACAAAAGCCCTCACATCGGTAAGTCCACCCGCTGTGGCATTGAGACGACTGCTGGCCGAAGCATCCCCACGGGAAACGCTGGAAGGGGAGGCACCAGGAACATAATGCGAAGCAGAGCCATCCGTGCTCACTTGTGGGTCAGCCACCTGTGACACAACAGGAGACGCAGGCACAGCTGACAAAGAGGTGGACATGAGGCCGTCGTCAGCAGGGGGAGAAGCAACGACAGGCACATCGCATCCATGTTCCAAGTGCGGTGCCGCAGACGGGGACCAAAAGGAGTCCTCATAATCACCGATAGCATTCCAGCTATGCCCAGCGGGAAGTGAAGAGTCAGGCCCTGTTGGCGGTGCGGCTTCATGCACGGCGGCATGTGCAGGGCCATTCACTGGCATGGGCGGAGGGGGGCCGTTCCGGGGAAGAGGCCAGTCAGGGTGCCGAGGAAGCCGAGAACTCGACGAGGACTCAGTCTCAAGAATCTCGGCAAAAAAGAGCAGTATCGAAGAGCCCTGAACAGAGACATAATCCCCTCTACGCTTGCCCCCATGCACCCCAGTGCAGCGTGCCTGCGGCAATTCCACCCCATGATCAGAGAGGATGCTGGGGATGTGCAATTTGGGTACATTGGAATGGACACACACGGGTTTGAGTCCCAATGGCCGAAAATCACAGAAAGTGAAGTAGTCCTGCCGCTCCCGAGTAGCCTCGATGTCGGTCAGCTGGGGAACATCGAAGACCGCAACAACCTGAGGGCAGTAATGACCTTGCACATCAAGATCAGGCACCTGAAATGTGCACATGGCAACTCGTCCAGGGACTAAGCGCATGTGCCGCATGAGATGCTCAGTGATAGTGACTCCATAATGGTGGTGTGGCTGCACGCAAAAGCGCTCAGAACGATAAAGGACGCAGACACTGTGCGCAAGAGCAACATCGAAAAAGTGCTGCATAGGTCCCCATCTCGACTTGTCCTGAAAGGCTTCAGACCGATGCTTGGCGAAGGTCTCAACGTCCGAGAGTACGGCCGTGATGACGACCCCATCACAGAGTGTCACTAATGCCTCAGGAGGCCATGGTCTAGACCTACATCCAACGTAAAGTCTCAGAGTGTCAGGCTCCGCGGTGGTAAGCGGGTCAATGTAGGCCAAAAGCGAGGCATAGGCCAGGAAGCGGGGAAGCACCGTGGCGAAATACAAGCCGCCGACGCGGGACAAGTCAACAACTACAGCAGCCTGTCCGTCCCCCACATGCCGTATGAGAGCAGGGAACCGGATGACCGAAAGGTAGTCACTATGCCGCTGCGGCTGTAAAGGAACTACACTATCCATAACGCCGTCCGGGGTCCCTGGGAGACAATCCTGGATAGCGTCGAGAGCCTGGTGCATGTCAGCCTGAAGACTCACCTTGACAGCGACAGCAACAGGCTTGTAGTGGGGTGTGTAAACGTATACCCCCAGAAGGCGCGCAGTGTCCTCATCAGGAGGCTCAGGTGGCCAGGCCACGTCACGCAAGTGCAAAATACCCTCTGCCCGCCTGGGGCGATCCGTGTCCACCCAGGGAACCTCAGGAAAACTGGTGCCAACATGATAAGTCAGTTCATCAGGGCGCAGAGCGTGAGGTGCACGACTGGAGGGCGCCCAGTCACCAGGTCTCGGGGCACGGGTCATGGCATGCGCAGCAGGAAGCGAAATGACCCAGATGGGCGCAGGGAAGGGAAACGACCCCGCAAAGACTGGCAGAGATGGTCCCAGCCATCCTAAGAGTCCCAGTAACCGAACCAGCCTGACACAAAGACCAGTCTTACGGCAAGAAACCGACCGACGCAAGCCTCGCCTGCCATGCTTGTTAAGCCAGCTGGAGTATGCTAGAATCGGCCGGGCGCTGGCACAGATCCCAAGAGGGAGAACCAGAGGGACAAGTACTGAAGAGCAAATCCCTGTGCCAAAGGCTGGTGCAGCATAGCGGTGTCGACGCGAGCCTGCAGCCAAAAGCCATCCAAGAGCCAACAGGATACAGAAAGCAAGGCTCTGAAAGAAGGGCACAAGGGAATCGCCCCACATCAGGAGTGTCTTAAACTCATTCGCGACAGAGAAGAAACCAGAGTCGCGCAACGCAATGAGAGAACGGTCGTCGTCGGAAAGGAGGTCGCTGCCCCAGAGCCACCGATACAGCTGTTTGGCACCCCCAAAACCGACGAAACAAGATTCCAGCGCACGCGTCACTGCCGGACAGGGCCGCAAACTCTTAAGAAGACCCTCCTGTGTTAGGACACAGTTCTCCCAAGGGGTAAGGGAACTAAACCCTACAACCCAAAGGGGAAGTCCGGCGCAGGATACAAGGACGGTATGGGAAGGACGGGTGGTCGTTGCCCCTGAGCGACCGATGCAACTGTTGCGCACAAGAAACCGTCCCATAGACAAGACAAAAGGTATTGAAGCTCGACCTGAGGGAGCTCGCGGGCAGCCTAATGGCACACAAAGAGTCAACGACATGGGAAACCAGAGTTCGCCGGCGCACCTCCAAGAAGAGCAACGCCCAACAAGGAGCAAATGCAAAGGCGATCCGCAGCAAAGCAGAAAGTGAGCCTCAGTGTCAAAGGTGGTCGTTGCCCCTGAGCGACCGATGCAACTGTTTCGCACACACCTGACACAAGAAGAACTGAAAAGGGGAGCCGGAAAAGTCGAGGCTCGACCCTGCAGGGCGCAAAAAGCACCGAAAGGCGGAGGAGGTGAAGACAAGTCAAAAACCCAATGACTAGCTTCTCCTCTCGAGGAAGAACAACGCCCAACGCAAAGCATCCTCTGCAACACAACAGAAGAGATTGCGCAGGCGAAGGTGCGAGGTAACCCAGCAAAGACAGAGGGAACCGGTAGGCCTGAAGGCACAAAAATCCGAGTACTATGCTGTACAGGCTCACAAGGACAGCCGAGAAACTGTACAAAAGCACTGCACTCATCCGGATGCTTCAACCCGGAATAACAAGAGATCCGAAGCCCGCCGTCGGGGAAGAGCCACCTGAGAAGACAGATGACCTTACCGTCAGGGAAGGCCCGAGTCCTCGTCCTTCCGGGGGAAGCAACCACTAGCCGCGGGGAGCAAGCCCTTCCTGATCGCCAGATTCGTGATCGTCGTCGACCAGACCGAAGGCCCTCTCTGACCTCTCTGGCCCAGTCGTCGGAGCGGCACCCACAGAAGAAAGAGGGGTGCCTGCAGGAACCCCAGGGGATGTAGCCGTGGGCTTGGAGGTGCCAAAGGGCTCTAGAGCCCGTCGCCGTGTCAATCGCTCCTGAAAAGTGGGGCTCTTTCCATATACCCCTGGCAGAGCCCCATCTGGAGCAGGGGGAGGCTCTGTCGGCGGCGGCGTAGGCGCAAGTGCTGCAGTCGACTGTTCGGCGTGCAGCCCAGCAGAGAGCAACGGCTGCGCCGTCTGAATCGGAGTCCCTCCTCCATCTGCCGCTGCCAAAGGAGACATGCTGTAGGAGTAAGGATCGTATGTCGCGGAGCCCATGTTCACGTGAGAAAGCCCGGGTGGGATTGCCGCTGACATAGGTGGAGATCTGGGCGCCGTAGTAGTAGGCCTTGTGGGGGTCTGCAGAGGTGCAAGCGCACGGCGCACCATAGCATCGGTGGCCGAGTGGTCCTCTCTTGCCCAGTCGGCAAACATCGCGTCGACATCCTGGCCGTCCCGTGCAGCTGTTATATCCACATCTTTTCCCCCCGCCGCATGGGGGAGGTCTCCCACAAAGGCCACTCGGAGACCATGACGAGCCTCCTCTTGAGCGACCTCGGCGTCTGCCAGTTCTCGCTCTAAGCCCCCCCATTTCACATGCGTCTCTTGCTGCGCCTCCTGAAGGCGGACAACTTTCAGCTCTGCTTTCCGCGTAACATTGAGGGCAGCTTGTATGACCGGAGTGGCGGAGCTCCTCGATGCAACAATCCCTTGAGCATCCTGATGGGAGCCTGGGGTCGACTTGTCCGCAGGCAGGTTGATCGAGGCATAAGTCGGGAAGACAGGCCCGGCTTTCTGGTCCCCATCCTTCCATGGCCGTCGCCGCTCCCCACCCTGCGGAGAGAAGGCACCAGGCCAGACACGGTAGTTGTTTGACCCTGCGTTCCATGGCTGCCCAGTTTTCTGGCCTCGTCCCATAAGGAGCAGGGCCTGACGCAAAGCGCGGCTGGTATGCGGAGCTGTAGCGTGATGGGAAGCGAGTCCCTCCACCTTAAGCCGGCCAGGATGTAAGCCCAAAGCCAGAGATCGCCGAGCAGAAGAACGGCGTTTTCGCCGTCGTCTGTGCCAGCTAGGCGAGGCCGGTATGGCGTAAAAAGAACCGGCCGGACGCACCTTTCAGGTGCTGGGGCCTCAGCAATCGCCTCCTAGCGGCGTGTTCTGAGCCCTAGATAGGGGCCTCAATAAGTCGAATAGGGTTGTGGGGTATTTTCTACTAGAATCATGATCATAATAAGGATACCCCAAAACCCTATTCTCTAGAATCATAATAAGGATACCCCAAAACCCTATTCTAATTATCAAGGCCCCTACGGTCAGGTGCTCCTATTCTTTGAGCTCATCTTGGGGCCGGGGCTTCCAGAGCCCAGGGTAGTTACGCAGAGTAGCTTCTGGGTTGAGGTGCTTGCAGGGTTTCGGGGGTTCCGTGGTATAGTTATAGTATAATCATGTAGGGGCCTTAACAATTAGAATAGGGTTTTGGGGGTTCCTGATTAGAGTTTTAGTATAATATAAACCCCCAAACCCTATTCTAGCTACTAAGGCCTACTAAGGCCCCTACATTCAGATTGGCCTTGCACTTGTCTTGGGGGCAAGGCTTGTTGAACTCGGAGTGACGTGGGCGTGCTCCCGGGTTCACAGTTTTCGTCGGCTTATCCTAAACCCTAAACCCTAAACCCTAAACCCTAAACCCTAAACCCTAAACCCTAAACCCTAAACTCTAAACTCTAAACCCTAAACCCTAAACTCTAAACTCTAAACCAGCATTGAGCCCGCCTCGCTTTTGGTACAGGTACACGGGCTGCCCTAGACCAAGACCCTAAACCACGCAAACTAAACTGAAAGCTTGTTCAGAAGCCAAGCAGGGTGCAGAAACTAAACCCCAAACCCTGGCCCTAAACTCTGCTTTGAGAGTTTATGTTTTTTGTTTTTTTTTGCGGGCCTTTCTCCGCAGCAGATCCTGCGGAGAGCCCCAGGGGGCAGGCTGTCACCGCACCACCTATGAAAATACACAGGGTTTGTGGGTTTAGGATCTTAAACTTAAGGTCGGGTCCAGGTTTTTGTGTACTTTGCCGTGCTTTGCCTCTTGCCAGCACAGCCAAGCTCTAGTGGTTTAGGGTTTGGGATTCAGGGTGATCAAACCCTACAACCCTAAACCCTAAACCCTAAACCCTACACCCTAATAGGGTTTAGGGCCCTAAGCCCTGAGCCCCCCTAAACCCTAAACCCTAAACCCTAAACCCTAAAGAACCGGAAACCCCAAGGTCGGACACCAAAACAGCCGGGCTCTTTCCTGCCTTCTTCAGGCGCACCGTCACCTGACGGGAAGCAGGGGTCGGGCCCTGAGGGTTTAGGGTTTAGGGTTTACGGCGTTGGGTTTAGGGTTGAGGGCTGAACATCGGCTTATGGCTTAGGGTTTTGGGTTTAGACTTCAGGGTTTAGGGCTGCAGGTTTTGCTTGTTCTGAACCCTAAAGCTCAAAGCTTCTTACGGTTCAGGATTCTGCAAACCCACATCGGCAGCCCTCTCGCTATTCCGCCGTCTTGAACGATAGGCAAAAGACTCGAAAACCTGAAACCGAAGATTGCACCCCAATTTGAAACATAGTGGTGGGTGCTTATTTAGGTTTTGGGGTTCCACTAAAACCAGTGCCTGTTTGCATCTTCTGAAAGAAGGGGCCGCCACTCCCTCGACACTTCTCGACATGTTCCTGCTCCATTGTCGCAACTCTAGAATTGCCTGAATGCTTAAAATGAGGCTTTGGCCCCTAATACTATACCTATAAGGAGATCTTCTTACCAAAAATTCTGACCACCCCTACGAAGCTGAAGTTCTGAAACCGCAAACCCCAACTCGAAAGCGCCCGTGAGCGAAACAGCTAAGCCCCGACACCCTGAACACTAGCAAAGGACTGAAGCCCAAGTCCTTACACGACTGTATGCCCAAATCCCATATTACCCTTATGGAACCCCGAAAAGAACTGTTCATAAACGGAGTCCAAAGTCTCTGCACACCCTTACACAATCGCTTCTACAACCATCCCGAAAACCCAACCAACCTTTGGCAAACCCTTCAAAGCCCCAGTTACAAAACACTACAAAGTCAGAACGTTTTCGCACCCTAAACCCTAAACCCCTAAACAACCGAGAACAAAAACTTTGCTGCCTGCCGGTGGCCGCAGAGCTCGGAGAGTTCCGAAAGCTTCGGCAACGACTGAAGGGACGCCAGGAGCCCTGGAGCAACGCTGCTGGGACGTAGGGCTTTAGAGGCTTTCGAAACCCTAAACCCTAGCCCCTAAACCCTGTAGTCCCTAAACCCGAAACCTTAAAGTCCCTAAGCCCCAAACCTTATAGCCCCTGAACCCTAAAACCTAGCCCCTAAACCCTATAGTCCCTAAGCCTTAAACCCTAGCCCCTAAACCCTATAGTCCCTAAACCTCTAAACCCTGTAGCCCCCAAGCCCTAAACTCTATAGTCCCTAAACCCTAAACCCTATAGTCCCCAAGCCCTAAACCCTATAGTCCCTAAGCCCTAAACCCTATAGCCCCTAAACCCCAAACCCTATAGTCCCTAAACCCTAAACCCTACAGTCCCTAAACCCCAAACCCTATCGTCCCTAAACCCTAAACCCTATCGTCCCTAAACCCTAAACCCTATAGTCCCTAAACCCTATACCCAAAGCTCTCAGGGATTGATGAGGCAACTTTCAGGGGATGCCAGGAGCCCTGGAGTCACACGGCCACCATGGAGTACTTAGTGTAGGGGCCTTAATAATGAGAATAGGGTTCCTTTAAAGGGGTCCTTTAAAGGGTTACTATAAGGGCTTCTATAATGAGAATTTAGTGTAGGGGCCTTAATAATGAGAATAGGATTTGGGGCTCCCTTATAGTATAAATATAACAAAGAACCCAAAGGAATAATCTTGGTAACTATGCAGGCTTCTACATTAGGTGCTTTCCTTTTGAGTTCAAGGTTCCGCAGAAGGGATCTTTAGGATTTAGGGGTTGGGGCTTTTTTTTGGAAGGCTCCTCTGAGGGGTTTCTAGGATGTAAGTTTTAGGGTCTTTACAGAATCTCTGTGGTCCACTATAGGGTTTCTACACAGCTGTGTGGGGTATTTCATGGTATTTAGGTGAGAGTTCCTTGAAGGAATCTTGGCGAGTCTACTGGTGATGGTTTAGGGTTTACAAAGTTTTCATGTGTAAGGTTTTGCAAGCTTTTATTCTGTTGTGTAGTAGTGCTTCATCGGGTTTTGCAGGTTGTTATACAGCTTTAGGGGCTCATGCAACTTGTCGTTGTGACGAGCATTGATTCGCTAATGAGGCTGAGGCCCTTTGGATCCGTAAGGGCTCTAAACGGATACTTCTTGTTTAGAATAGTAAGTTGGTTTAGGGTCTAGGGTTTAGTCTCGGGTTTAGGGGGGTGTTGAAAAGGGACAGGGTAGCTGCGGTTTATTTCTGTATTCCGGTGGGCACACGGGTGTTTTGAAGGCTTCGACGGCTTTGCCCTAAACCCAGAACCCCCACAAAAAAAGCAGAGGGTTTGGGGTTTATTTGATTTCATGCTTCTGGTTTGACCAAAGTGACCAAAGGCTTCCCGGCATAGGGTGTACCGCGATTGGATGTTCATATCGGGCAATATTGGACTGAAGGCTTATAGGGTTTAGAGTTTATACTGAGCTCATCCTCAGGATTACGTTCAAACATGGCTCGGACCACCGTTATCTTCGCTGTTGCTGACCGTTGCAGCCGTTGGCAGTTGATGGTCCCTCACCGTCATACATACAGTAGTTGCTAGCTGTCCTACCCCTTCATAGCGCCACCAGCGCCAGCCTTAGAATCAGCACCAGCTGCTGTGCCTGTTCCTGCTGGCTGCTTTCTGCTGGCGGCTCCTGCTGCTGCTGCTGCTGCTGCTGCTGCGCACTAATAAGAGCTGTGCGTTTATGATGGGGGTTGATATGAAAGGCTTTTTGTTTCTTTTCCAGTCTATATAGGTGATTGTTCAGGCCCCTATATTATATTACGTCATGTCACTCTGAAGTGGGAAGTCCTCAGACAAGTTTTCGCCGCAAATCCCAGAACGCCTAAACCCTAAAGCCCCGAACCCTGAATCAAGGAAGTCCTTCTCCGCTGCCGGCAGCGATCACCGCAGGCCAGTTCGCCTGGCGAGGGCAGAGACATGGCTTAAGGGCTTATGGTTTAGGGAATGGCCTAAACCCTAAACCGTTTTTAAGTTTCGGGATTTTTGCGTGCTTTCGCATTGAACCCTTTTTTGAGTTTGTAAAGGGGCTACATGGGCTTTGGGAAGTGCTGCAGGACATGGCGCAGCTCAAGAACCTGTTGAGATCCGGCTTGGCGCCCATGGCCTAAAGCTCAAACTCGACAGCAATGGGTGAAGACCCGCCAGGACACAAGGTGCTAATGGTTTAAAGTCTCGGGCTTAGGGTTTAGGGCTTTCAGTTTACTGTTTCGGGTTCAGGGATGTCAGGCCGGAACGGTGCATTCGCCGTTCTTACGTGTCTCGAGCATCTACATAACTACACTTTAGGACGAGAAGCCCTCAACTCCCTCAACTGTCACCTTTAAACCATATTAGACCATAGGCTCCATAGTAGTTCCTTTTTGGGGTTACCTTATAGGATCTATATATGAACCCAAAGGAGCTACTTTAGGGCCTATGGGTAGACCAAAAATCAACTGCCCACCTCTGGAAGAACTTTCCATTGTCAACCGTGGACTGCATGCCGTAGTCTAGGATTCCGGATTCGCGCCTTCGTCATTAAGGAATATACTCCTGAGTCAAAATTAAGGAATCCCTGCACCCTACAACCCTAAAGCTCTAAAGGCCCAAACTTCTAAACCCTCAACCCCCCCAGCCTAAAACCCCTGAAGCTCTAAGACCCTAAACCCCAAAACCTAAAACCCTAAAGCTCTAAAGCCCAGACGCCCCAACGCCGAATCCCGGAATCCGGAATCTTCTGTGCACTTGTGGGCTCCCGGGCTCAGAACCGGGGTTTTGGAGCGCCAAACTCGCTAAGACAGAAATCCCTAAACTTCATGCCAAAGCACCCTTGTAGAGACCTTATAAACAAGCCTTGTCAAGCCCCTCCGGAACTTTATGGAAACCCTACAACAGCCTTCTTAAAATTCTCTACAACGAGAAAAAACACCCCTAAACCCTAAACCCAAAATTCGTATCAAACCCCTACACAACCCGATCAACACCGCTATGATTTGAGTTCCCAGCACCAGAAACCTTGAAGAACCTAGACAACACCCTGCCCCGCAGAGTCCAAAGCGCCACAGATCTTCCAATATCCCGTACTTGGAGGTTTGGGGTTTTTTGGATTTAGGGTTTAGGGTTTAGGGTTTTGGATTTAGGATTCAGGGTTTAGGGAGTAGGGATTGGGGTTTACTTGGAGGTTCACGGGTAGTTATAAGGCTCCTTTGAGGGATCTACAAGAGGGTTCTATAAGGGCTCCTATAAGGGGTCTATATTATGGGGTCATATCGTACTTGGAGGTTTGGGTTTTTTTTTGGATTTAGGATTCAGGGTTTAGGGAGTAGGGATTGGGGCTTAGGGCTTACTTGGAGGTTCACGGGTAGTTATAAGGCTCCTTTAAGGGATCTACAAGAGGGTTCTATAAGGGCTCTTGAAGGGATCCTATAAGGGGTCTATAAGGGGTCATATCGTACTTGGAGGTTTGGGTTTTTTGGATTTAGGATTCAGGGTTTAGTGAGTAGGGATTGGGGTTTAGGGCTTACTTGGAGGTTCACGGGCAGTTATAAGTGGAGTTATAAGTCCCCTAATATAGGTTATAACTGTAGTTAGCCTACTTAGAAGCCTACTTATAACTACCCATGAACCTCCAAGTAGCCTTAATATACCCCTGAGTCAAAGTTAAGGATCCTAGTATAGTTTAAAGAACCTACCCTTAAGTCATATTCGGGATCCTGTCAGAGTTTTAGGTGTAATACTCCTTCATCAAGGGATGTACCCTTAAACCATGTTAGGGATCCTGTTTTTGTTTCAGGTGCCTTCCTTGCCAATCATGCATCAAGCTGACTAAGAGTCCCCGGCCCTAGAACCCCCCAAAAATGCGATTCATATATAAAGATCCCTAGCAAGGACCCAGGGTTTCGGAATCAGGTTCCTATATTATTCCTTCAGAGTTCGGGATCCTGTTATTGTTTAAGGATGCTCAAGTAACATAACCTTAAATCATCCTGTCACAGTTTAAGGTATACTTCTTACTGTTGATGATCTGAATCCTGCATTCCTTTAGGGATCCTGAACCATGGGATTTATTGTATATTCCTTATGATGGGTCATGCAGGATTTGTATCATCGTCAGTACTTGGAGGTGCATGGGTAATTACAAGTAGGGTTTTATAAGTAGGGTAGCCATAGATATACCCTATGTTAAGGGACTCAAAACTTCACTTATAACTACCCATGAACCTCCAAGTAGAAGCCCTAAACCCTAAAAACCTAAAACCCTGAACCCTAAACACTAAAACCCTAACCCATGAACCTCCAAGTAATGAAGGGACGTTGGAAGACCTGGGTCCCGCGGAGGCCCCGAAAATGTCGTTTGCAGCGAGGCCTCGATCGCTCGGCAAAGCGCCGAGGCGTTATTGGGGGCGACCTGACAGTCGCCGGCGTGTGGTTTTCTTTGGTGTTTAGGCTTAGGGTTAAGGGATTTAGGAGTTTAGGGTTTGGGGGTCTCTCTTTTTGGAAGGTTTAGGGTTTTTTGTTTAGAGACCTTGGGTTGAGTGCGTGTTTTGTGAGGGGGTGCAGGGGAGGGAGGGTTTTGGTCTAGGGTGTAAGGCTTGGGGTTTGGCCCTTTGGGGAGTTTTAGCTAAGGTTTTGGGTTTAGAGTCTCGGGGTTTAGGGCTTAGAGTTTAGGGTTGACCTTGGGGTGTAAATTGTTGTTTCTCTGGGCCCTAGGCACTGTAAGGCTTTGGGGGTTTTAGGGTTGGGGGTCTCAGGTTTGGGGTTTAAGCTTCAGTGGGATTTTCTCGGTTTAACCCTAAACCCTAAACCCTAAACCCTAAACCCTAATTTTTTTGTGGTTGTGTTAGAGGCGGATCTAGGGGTTTGCGGTTTTGGCTCTGTCTCGGACCTACTTGGAGGTTCATGGGTACGTATACGTGAAGTTATAAGCCCCCTAGTATGGGCTATATCTATATATAGCTATCCTACTTATGACTACACATGCACCTCCAAGTAGCTCTGGGAGGGGCTATGCTACGAGGGCTTCTTGAAGTTCCAGCAGAATTTCATCATAGGTGGGATGCCCAAAGGGCGCAATCGAAGGGTCCCAGTGGTCCCAGTAAGGGCCTTAAAAGGTTATAGAAGGGGGCTAGAGGCATGTTTTACGGTCTTAACAAGGGTTTAGGCTTTGACTCCTGCGAGCTCTAAGCTTCAGAACGAGTTTGAACTCTATCCAAACCCCCTGAAACTGCCCTGAAGTTTGAATCCTGAAGCGTGCAGGAGTTAGGCATTAATGTAGGGGCCTGAATAATTAGAATAGGGTTTTGGGCTCCCTTATTCTATTATTATCATAAGGAACCCTACAGTAACGGTAACATTGGGTTTTGGGTGTTATTTGTTAAAATTATGGTATAAGATACCCCCCAAACCCTATTCTAATTCTTAAGGCCCCTATATTACCCTTAAATCGGGAAGCCCCAATGCCCTGAACCCTAAAACCCCAAAACCCCAATGCCCTGAACCTGTTCACCTGCACCGCGCCCTTTGCTGCGGCATCACCGCCACCGCTGGCGCCGCAGCGGCTGTAGACGAAGCGTACCAAGGCCTCAGGGGGTTAAGCTCGAACCATGGAGGCTTGCGGGCTGAATATAAGATAACCTGAAATATATGGCTATATGAAAAATGTTCTAATTATTACGTACTATCATTATTATTATTATTACTATTATTATTATTGTTATTATTATCATTAATTATTAATTATTACAATTATATGCTATGCTGCTACAGATTAATCTAAGATAATGTATATCACTATAAATATAATTATGCATGTGAGGAGGTTCAGGGCTTTGGGTTTAGAGCTTCCCAGCTCCGCTGGAGGCCAGGGATTTAGGGATTCGGATGTAGGGTTTAGCATGTAATATAGGGGCTTTAATAATTAGAATGGGCTTTTGGGGGTCCTTTGTAGTATAAGTATAATAAGGAAGCGCCCCAAAATACTATAAGTAATTTTTGAAGCCCTCCCCCAGGCTGACGAGGAACATATTCTATAGTGTCCCGCACAGACCCCAGCCCGCAAGCCGACACAAACAGACCCTAAATCATTTCTACAGCCTTCCCGGGTGGTGTAGGGCTCCGCTTCTGTTTAGGGACGGGCTATAAGGTTCAGGGTTTCAGTGCTTACGGTGTTGGGATGCCTTAAGACCAAAACCCCTCTATCGTGAAAAGTATATTCAAACCTGCACACCTCTCAGACCCATGTCCAAACATCTACTAGGCAGAAAAAGCATGAGCCCAAAGCAACGTCCACCAGTGCTGAGCTCTGAATACCCCTAAACCCCTAAACCCTAGACCCTAAACTTCAAACCCCTAAACCCCCTAGACCCCTACACCCTAAAACCTAAACTCTCCAAGTAGCCCTATAGTCATGCCAGCCATGAGTCGTTTGTTTATCCCCTGCAAATCTGTGGGCGTTAAGCCGGGCTCTACAACCGTTCGGGATTTAGGGTTTAGGGTTTAGGGTTCGGGGATTAGCGTTTAGGGTTTAAGGTTCGGGGTTTAGGGTTTAGAGTTTAGGGTTCTTAGGGTTCAGACTATATCATAAAGTCCGGGACCAACTAGGCAAGACTGCGAAGCCCTACAGCATATTCTCTGCACCCACCAGAAGCAAAGCGGTTTCATAGCCCACTACATCGCCAGAAATGCCAACGTGCTCCACATCTGCACACTCGACGTGATGGAGCCCCTCTCACTCAGGATGTCCCAGCGTGACATAGCTTAGATTCAAATGCAATCCAATCAAAGTAGCCACTCATCTGCGTGGTGATGCACGATAGGCGACAATTGTCATGCGGATTTCTGCACCGAAACCTCTAACCTAAACCCTAAACCCTAAGCCCTAAACCCTAAACCCTAAGCCCTAAACCCTAAACCCTAAACCCCAAGCCCTAAACCCTAAGCCCTAAACCCTAAACATTTAAGCCCTAAACCCTAAGCCCTAAGCCCTAAACCCCAAACCCCAAACCCCCAAGCCCTAAACCCCTAAAGCCCGAACGCCTTGGAAGACGCGCCTAGGGCTTGCGTTTTTTTTGTTTCGGCTCCGGCTCTCAGGGTTTAGGGTTTAGGGTTTAGGGTTTAGGGTTTAGGTCGATGTAAGGCCTGGGACCAGCCCTTTAAAGCTCGCTGTATGTCCCCCTGGCTACACCCCACCAGGGTTCGGGTTTAAGGGTTAAGGGTTTAGGGTTTATGGTTTAGGGTTTAGGGTAGCCATAATCTACGGTTTGTGGAAGATCTCGACGACTTAGAAAGCAGGATGATGTGTGGCTCCTAGAATACAGGATACTTACGGCCATTCTAACCCTCCTTCTAAGAGGCTGGCGTACGATTGATTGAGCAACCGCCAGAACGGCCCAAAGCAGCCAACGACAATCAACACCGACCACCCAAACGTCAATGCCCTTGACCTGCATAGTTTGATGGCTAAACTATAATTCCAAGAAGCGGTCCTAAACTCCTAAATTGAACTCTCAGGCCCTGTTGTTAAGGATCGTACCCGAAACTAAAGACCCTTCACCCTAAAGTCCGTACCCTAAACCCTACCCTGAACCCTGCGGACGGAATCCCAACCCCAATTCCACCCTAAACTTGCCCTAATCCCCGAACCCTAAACTCTAAACTTAAACCTAAACATCTCTACCCACCTTAGATCTTCTGGAGATCCCTCTACAAGAAATCAAAGGAAACTGTAAGTCAACCCACAAGTTCGAGAACCAGCCCAAGATCCCTATAATGATCCCCAAACCCGAACACTCCCCCCAGGCTGCACGTATGCTGAAGCCCAGCCGCGCTCGTCCGCGCAAAGCTTCGCCGCATGTGGGCTCATGGAGGGTTGCGGTTCCAAACTAATGTAGAGGCCTTAATAATTAGAATGGGGTTTTGGGGCCCATTATACTGTAATTATAATGGTACTATAATTATAATAAGAAGGAGCCCCCCAAAATAGTATAGGTAATTATTTAAGCCCCTACATTAACATGACCTAACGTTTACCTCTCACGGGGTTAACTGGGGTGATGGTTTTGGGCTTCGGAAATTTAGGGCTTGGGCTCTGAGGTGCACGGTTGGATTTAGTGCTAGTGCTGGTTTACGGGATCTTGGCAGGGTTCGGTCCGTAGGCTAGGACCTAAGTTGATGCTCAAGGTCTGAAGTTTTGGGCCTGGAAAGCGCTTGCTATTGCCACGGTTATCTCTACCCCAACGTCCCGATCTGCCAAGGGGTAATGCACTGCAAGGGCTGCCTGCCAAGCGAAGCGCCGATGAGTAACTATGATCATAGTTACATGTAGTTGCCTTACCTGCTAGCCCTCAAGATTTCCCAAGAAACGGCTCTATCAAAGGGGGTTCTTCAGAGGAGCTTGGGAGGTTTTGAAGGGATCAATACGCCTTCCATCTAGGAGCACGCATCGAACTACAGAGGCCTTTTAACTTTTTCTATGATTCTCTCACCCCAACCATTACAACTCAACCACGCCCTCTGCATCCTAAGGCCCAAACCCTTTTGATCCCACCAGCCGAACCCTTAGCTCAAAGGAACCTTTTAAAGAACAGGTTTAGGGGTTTAGGGTTTAGGGCGATCCTTCAAGCCGCGAACCGCGGGTTCCGTCAGACCTTGACCTGCGGCAGCCTAGCAGCAACTATTTAGGGCTTAGGGGTTTTGGGTTAGGGTTTAGGGTTTAGGGCAGTCGCGCGGGACTCGCAAATACACCAAGTTACTGACGCGGTTTCATGAAGTTTGCGGGCACGTAAGTTAAGTTCATAAGATCAAGATGCCACCAATTAGACCCAACATTCATACACAAAACCCAAAAGCCTCAATCGCAAATACTTTTCCTAAATACTGAACCGAAAACCCCCAAACCCCACACCCTAAACCCTAAGCCCCAAAACCTCGAAAGCCCTGAACTCAAAACCCTAAAGCCCCAATCCCACGAAATTCTGGCACCCGAATCTCTAGTGCCTCTTGAAACTGCATCGGTAGGCTCTCATCCGAACTGCAATCTGATCTTTGACTAGCATTCAAGCGTTTTTCTTAGTATCTTGCAGCCAGAAGCATTGTTTTCCTATCTGCCCTTTGCCAGCTTCGTCGAGGCTCCTCAAGAAACATGTAACTGCGAAGCCATTGTTTCCTCCATCACTCATCTTCGAGCTACATCTTGCTAAGCATTCCCGTTGCCAACGTGCTTCCTGCGAGAAAAAGGCTTCGGGTTGAGGATTTCGGCGTTCAAGGATCTGGGTTTAGGGGATGTGGGATCGGCTCTCTGCGCCGGAAAAACGCGGTTGCGATCGGGGTGCAGGGTCTGGGGTTTGAGAGTTCGGAGTTTCATGGCCCGGATGTTGTCGATCAGGGGCTTGGCAATAGGATTTCAGAATCCTGCTTGGTGACATGTTTCAGGACAAACCAAACGCAGGGTGCCTGGACTGTTCCGTAATGTTGCGACTGAGACAAGCACATGCACAAGTTAGTCGCTTCTCGTCCTGTTTTCAGGTTCTTGCTGAACCGACGAATTTCGATGGGCCCATCTGCTTCTGACAGGATGCGAGCAGGAATGTGGGTTTTACTCTATGTGAAGGACTCTTTCTCCGGATCCCACGGAAAAAGGTTAGACCTGAACAGGGACTCTAATTAGAAACCTAGCCATGTCCAGTCTGCTTCGTAAGAACCCGCTCATTTTCGGCTTTACACAAGGTCAGCGCGCCCGCACTCTCTAGCTTAATGAACCTTTGGTTAGGTGTAGGGTTCAGGGTTTAGGGGCTTCGGTTTTGGGGGTTAAGGGGTTTGGGGCTTAGGGGTCTAGTGGCTTGGGGTCTAGTGGTTCAGGGGTTAGGGGTTCAGGGGGTTTAGGGTTTAGGGTCTTGAAAACCTTCTGCTCGATTCCCACAGAAGTCCCGAAACACCAAACCCGCAAAGCCATAGTTGCTTAATGTAGGGCCTTAACGATTGGAATTGGGCTTTGGGCTGCAGCTATAATAGGAAGCCTTACAGAATAATGTGAGTATTTAAGCTTCTATATCAAATCTCAGCCTTGAGCCGTAAATCCCAAAGACGCAACAAACGCCGAATAGGAGAGCTGGTTCGGGGGGCACAGCCTCTGCCCATCTGATGGTCAGCAGCTTAGGCGCCTTGCAGGGGATTCACTGGTTCTCAAATTCTCAAACGGTTTAGAGTTTTGGGTTAGGGGTTTAGGGTTTATAGGGTTCAACGGGGCAGAGGGTGCTTCGGGCTTGAAACCGCAACACCCCTAACCCTAATTCCTCATAAGCCGGGAAAACCCTGAAACACACCATAAAACCCTTCAACCCAAACCCCTAAACCCCTAGCCCCCTAACCCCCAAACCCCTACCCGTAATACCCTAAACCCTAAAACCTGTATCCCTTATGTCCCAAGGCCTGAGCCCTAAACCCTTAAAAAAAACACCATAAACCCCTAAGCCCCTAATCCCCAAACTCTTAAACCCAAATTCTCATGCCCATGACCTTCTCCACTCCCTAATATGATTTAAAGTATATTCCTTAATTCTTATGGAACCCTTATAGAAACCCTTATAGATCCCTTCAAGGAGCCCTTTAAGGTATATTCCCTAACTAAGGGATTCCCTAAACCCCTAAACCCCCCAAACCCAAACCCCCTAAACCCCCAAACCCTAAACCCTAAACCCTAATTCGTAAACCCTAAACCCAAATAAACCCTAAACCCTAAACCCTAGTTCGTAAACCCTAAACCCAAAACAAACCCTAAACCCTAGCGGGTTTTGGAAGGATTCGTAAACCCTAAACCCAAAAATCCCTTAACCCTAGGGGATTTTAGAAGGATTCGTAAACCCTAAACCCAAAAAAGACCCTAACTAAACCCAAAAAAACCCAAAACCCTAAACCCTAATTCGTAAACCCTAGACCCAAAAAAACCGTTAACCCTAGGGGATTTTGGAAGGATTCGTAAACCCTAAACCCCAAAAAGACCCTAACTAGACCCAAAAAAAACCCTAAACCCTAGTTCGTAAACCCTAGACCCAAAAAACCTAACTAAACCCTAGTTCGTGAACCCTAGACCCAAAAAGACCCTAACTAAACCCTAGTTCGTAAACCCTAGACCCAAAAAGACCCTAACTAAACCCTAGTTCGTAAACCCCAGACCCAAAAAGACCCTAACTAAACCCTAGTTCGTAAACCCTAGACCCAAAAAGACCCTAATTAAACCCTAGTTCGTAAACCCTAGACCCAAAAAGACCCTAACTAAACCCTAGTTCGTAAACCCTAGACCCAAAAAGACCCTAACTAAACCCTAGTTCGTAAACCCTAGATCCAAAAAGACCCTAACTAAACCCTAGGGGATTTGGGAAGGTCTGGGCACGTGCCGTGCCTCGGCCCATTCCCGGAGGCATGCCGCGGCCCATGCCCGGCCTCAAGGGACCCACTTGGGGAATCTAGGGCTCATAGGGTTTATAGGGTTAGGGGTTAGTGTTTGGGGATTAGGGTTTAGGTTTTTTTTTGGGGAATCTAGGGCTTATAGGGTTTAGGGTTTAGGGGTTAGGTGGTTTAGGGCTTTGGGCTTAGGGGCTTTAAGGGTTTAGGGTTTAGGGGTTTAGGGTTTAGGGCTTAGGGTTTAGGGGTTTTTAGGGATTAAGGTTTAGGGGTTGTAGGGTTTAGGGTTTAGGGGTCTAGGGCTTAGGGTTTAGGGGTCTAGGGTCTAGGGCTTAGGGTTCAGGGGTTTTTAGGGATTAGGGTTTAGGGTTTTTTAGGGTTTAGGGTTTAGGGGTTTAGGGTTTAGGGTTTAGGGATTAGGAGTTAGGAGTTTAGGAGTTTAGGGGTTAGGGGTTTAGGGGTTCAGGGGTGAGGGTTTAGAGATTAGGGTTTAGGGTTTTTTTGTGTTTTAGGGCTTCGGGTTTAGGGCTTAGTGCAGGGGCCTTAATAATGAGAATAGGGTTTTGGGATGCTTTGTAGTATACATATAATTAGGGAACCCCAGTGCCCTAGGCTTTGGGGCTTAGGGCTTTCGGGTTTAGGGTCTAGGGGCTGAGTCCCCTCAAAAAAGGTTAATACAGGCGCCTTTATAATTGGTTTAGGGTTTAGGGTTTAGGGTAGGGATTTGGGGTATAAGAAGCCTAGTACTCGGGCTTTAGGGCTTAGGGCCTTATGGCCTAAGGCCTTAGGGCTTTATAGCTTAAGGCTATAAGGCTGAGGGCTTAGAGCTTTAGGGCGTTTTGGGTTAAGGGCCCTAAAACGCTCGAAGTCCTAAACATTAATTTTTAAACGCCAAGCCAAGGCCCTTAAAACCCTGAAGTGTTCCTAGACCCCAAGCCCTCAGCAAAAACCCCAAAGACTCGAAAGCTTGTCTTGGGCTTAAGGTTTGAGGATTTGATTTGGGGGTTGAGGGGTTAGGGTTGTAGAGTTTCGGGGTTTAGGGGTTAGGGTTTAGGGTTGCAGGGTTTACGGGCCTAGGGGGTTTCGGGGTGTAGGGTCTCAGGATTCTTGCCTTCTTGGGATTGTTGAATTCTTTAACTCCTGCGTGCGCCATAAAGCCCTAAACCCCTAAATAGTCTGAATGCCAGCGCCGAAGCAAAACAAACATGATTTATAACAGGAGATGGCAGGTGAGATGAACCCTCCAGTGCAGGCGAGCAGCATTCCAGGAGGAGGCATACCGGGGGGCATGCCGGGCATGCCAGGAGGCACCATGCCCCTGATTAGAAGCCAGCGTTTAGGATTTGATTGAGGGTGTAGGGTTAAGGGTGGGATCCCTGAGGATTGAGATTCTAAGACCACCCTAAACCCCAAAACCCCCAAACCCTGCGAGGAAGATCTTTGCTAGAGGCCGCTTTCTATAAAACCAACAAGCTCTGAAGCTTCAGGATTTCGGGTTGATGGTCGCAGACAGGGCAAGTTTTGAGCTTACCTCCTGGTTCTCGTCAACCCTAAACCCTAAACCCCAGACCCTAAACCCTAAACCGTGAACCCTAAACCCTAAACCCTAAACCATCAAGACTTCCACGGTGTGGCCGGCTTTGGAGGCTTCGAGATTGGCCTTTTCCGGAAGAAGTTCGCCTGCTATCCGACTTGCAGGGCCTTTTGCATGTCCGGCTTAAAAGTTAGGGGTTTAGGGAAATAATTTATGTATTTAGGGGTCCTTATGAGAAGAACCCTGATATGTAGCGGCCCCTTCTTTTCAGAAGGCTTCAAATCACCCAGCCAGCCCACGCTCTGGAACAAGGTGGTCCCAACACACCCAACTCCCGCACCCAACTCCATGCCCCAAAACTACCTGGATGTCTGCTGCAGTCAAAGGAAAGCCACGACAACCGACAAACACTCCACGCATCACTCCTGGTAAAAGAGTTTAGATGCAAAATCCAACGAAAATCCATCCCCAAATCGTAGTTCTCAAGCCCCCCTCGCCAACACCCAAAAGCCCTATTTAAAATTAACCCTGAGGGCCAAAAGACCTGAACCCTGAAGGCCAAAAAAGTGTACCCTTTTGCTCATATCCTGGGGCCAGGTGACGGCATCCCAGGAGGGCGCGCTGGGAATCCAGGAGGCATGCCGGGCCTGTCACTAGGGATTCCTTTGATGTGAAGGTTTCTATCAGGGTTTCGGCTTTAAGGCCTTTCTTGGTCTGTTTAGCGTCTTAGGAGCGGTTTAGGGTGAAGGTTTGGCACTCGGCTTGTGGTTCTTTTGTTAATTCAGGGCTTCCTAAGGGCTTGATAAGGCAGCCCACATACAGGCTTAATTTTCGGTTCACCGAATACTTTTGGCTGGTTTAGGCTGGATAAGGCTAAGGGCTTCTTGGAGGACTGTCGGAGTGCAGGATTGAAGGTTACTTGGAGGATCATGGGACTTAGTAAGTAAGGTTATAGGTCCAGTAATTGGGGTTATAAGTATAGATACCTTAGCTATAACCCTACTTACTAAGTCCCACGATCCTTTAAGTACGGGTTTTTCAGAAAAACGACTGAAGTCATAGTTTCTTATAGTCCCAGCTGAGCCAGGCATGTAGCTTCCTGTAGCTAAGTCCGTCGATCCTTCAAGGACGGCATGACTTCCCAGGTTCGCTGTAGCTTGCAGCTCGTAAAGTCGTAAAGTTTAAAAAACTACAGGTGGTGAGTTTAGGGTATATAGAGCTTCTTTCAGGCTTCCATAAGGAATATAGACCTTCTATTATAAGGCTACTATAACGAAAATGTCCTAGATAAAGTCCAGCAACCCGAAATCTTGAAATCGTAGGTCTGATAACTGCAAGCTCGAAGCCTCTCTTCACTCCAAACGCCAGAGAAGCACCAAGCACCTAATTCTGGGGGCTTTAATGACTAGAATAGGGTTTTGTGGCCCCTTATCGATACGGTTTAGGGTTTAGGGTTTAGGGTTTATACTGGAGCCCAAATCTTAAGATGACTGCCTTCACCAAAATACCGGGGAGATGCAGTATACAGCCCCAGTTGACATCCTGAATAATTATATTATCTTCGGCGTCTACGTATGCCTTACTTGGGTAGTTATAAGTGGAGGGATCTGGGTCCTATAAAGGGTCTATAAGGGTAAAAAGTGGAGTTATAAGTCCCCTAATATAAGTTATGACTTTGGCTACCCTACTTATAATCCTATTTATAACTACCCATGAACCTCCAAGTAGGCCTAAATTCACACTCACAACCAGGGCATCGGCGGTGCGCCGCCAGGCGCAGGCCTCGATTGCACATGCGTGATCCGTGGAGTGTGCCAGGATTCAAGCATTGGAGTCTAATATCGGGGCCTTTAAGAACGAGAATGGGGTTTTGGGGCCTATTATACTATACTTATAATAAGGAACCCCCCCCAAAAAAATACTATCGGTAATTCTTTAGGCCCCTACATTAGGGTTTAGAGGTCCAGGCTTTTGGAGCTTTGGGCTTAGGGCGAACGGGTGACAACAGCTGCGGTGAGGTGACGGTTAGAAGAACCACCGGCATGGGCCGGCAAACTTCTTCATTAGATTTTACTCTTGTGTATGTTAAAAATTTAGGGTTTAGGGTTTAGGGTTTAGGGGACAAGGGTTTGGAATGCCGGTAGAAAGCTCTTGACCGTGGGTTATGGCTGCACTTCGTGAGGCAAGTTTGCATGCACAGAGAAACGCTTAAGGCTTTGGAACACTCCGGACCCCTTGGAACTACCTTAACCTACCAAACCCTACTTCTTTTGTAGGGTCCCTATAAATTTCAGATTAGGGTTTATATTAAGAACCTACAAAAAAGTAGGGTTTGGTAGTTTGAGGTACCTTGACATTGCCAGTCTTGCTAAACTTTCCAGGGGTTTATGTTCTGCAGTAGTTTGACGATGAGCTATTGCCAACACTTCTGTCGCCTCGTCTCTTCGCAAGGGACGTCCCTAATCATGGACAGGGCAGGAAACTGAGGCCTCAGGTACAGTTCCGGATGAACTCCTATCACTGCAGTGTGAGTTTGCAACCGGCAACGTATGAAACTCCTGTAATCCCCTCATCCATCACCATGACCCTAAACCCTAAACCC
>CAJNDV010037263.1:44756-63211 GCA_905221635.1 Symbiodinium sp. CCMP2456 | reverse complement strand
AGGGTTTAGGGTTTATGGGCGTAGGGGCTTGGGGTTTAGGGCTCTTCGCTTTTTGCGAAACCCCACATCGCCAGAATCCTATATCCCCTAGGTTCCCCAGTAAACCCCAAATAATAAGGGTAACCTTTTTCCTACTACTTGGTAAAAAGAAAAAGGGCAAAAGGGTACTACTGTGGGACCTAGTCCCTGATGCCCCAACTTCGAAAACGCTTCACAGTTTCACTCCCTGCGAAAGCTGATAGTTCAAAGGGGCCTAGGGGTCCTGGTAGACCCTAACACCCTCCACTGGTGTAATATATAGAGTCCTTAATAATTAGAATACGGTCTTGGGGTATACGATACTATAGTTATACTAGGGAATCCCCAAAATCCTTATTCTACTTATAGTATAATATACCCCCAAAACCCTATTCGAATCATTAAGGCCCATTTATTATAGAACCCCTATAGTAACCGTTGCAGTATCCACTTTTGAGGAACCCTGTTCTGATTGTTCAGGCGCCAATATTATGACCCTAAGGGTTTAGGGTTTAGGGTTCAGGGTTTAGGGTTTAGGGTTTAGGGCCACAACCCGACACCCCAAACCCTAAACCCTCCACTATTATGACCCAAAATCCTAAACTCGAAAGCCACCGCTCTAGGTCTATCCCCTTTTAAGGAACCCATTGACCATATTATGACCCTAAGCCCTAAACCCTAAACCCTCCACTGCTGTAGGTACCGTTAGAGTATCCCCTTTTAAGGAACCCTTTAACAATATTCTGACCCTAAGCCCTGAACCCTAAACTCTCCACTGCAAACCCTAAACCCTAAAGCCTCTACTGTTATGACCCCAAACCCAAACCCTAAACCCGAAAGGCACCGCTGTAGGTCAAGAAGCAGTGCACCACCGGCTTTGGGCTGCATCTGAATGGCTGCCGGGCCTGCCCAGAGACTCCAAAACCCCTTAATTAAGGAATATACCTTAAATCATAGGGTTTAGGGTTCAGGGTTTAGGGGAATATCCCTTAATTAAGGAATGTACCTTAAATCATATTGGGGATCCTATTATAATTTAACGTCTATTCCTTAATTAAGGGGTTTTGGAGTCTCTGGGTGCTGCGGAACCGGCTTTGGGTTCTAGGGCTCTGGGTTTTGCGAAGGAGAGGTCTTGGGTTCAGGGCTTAGGGTCTAGGGCTTCTTGGGTTTAGGGTTTGGGGTTTGGGTTTTGAAACACGAAGCTTTCAGTGCAGGGTTTTGGGTTTATGATGGTTTAGGCCCTCCTCCCTGATCGCTTGCCCTTCAAGTCTCCTACACCCCAACACAGCTTTCTCCACCAAAGACAGCAAGCGACACGGCCTGCATATGGGTAGTTCAATAAAATAGGGTCCCTTTTGAGGGCCCTTCTTGTAAGGGTGCCGTAGTATGTTGGGGACCTAGAAAGGGGACCCGAATTTAGAGAACCACCCATATCTGAAAGCCAAAGCCCTTGACACCCCGAACATCTTAAGTAAAGCCCTAGACTGAACCCGTGTTAAACAAAAACCCTCCATGCCCGTAGCAATCCCTTAACGAACCTTTAGGGAGCAACATAGAGAACTGCTTACTTACAGATTTTAAAGAACGACCTACCTGAACCCTTCTCTTGAAGAACAAGCGCGCCTCCCACAATTCTAAAACCTAAACCCTGACCCTACAAAACCCCCAAACCCAGACAGTAAACCCTCATCGTAGAAATCCCTACAGACCCCTCCAGAAACCCTACCCAAAGCCCCCGGAAACCCCAAACTCGAAGCTCCAAGACCCCAAAGCTCTGCGCCTCCCACGCCCCTCACGGGTCCGGCAAGTCCGGCCGGAGCGGAACTCAGGGGCGCGGCCGGCATTCCACGACCAGCGACCTTCCCGAAAGCAAGAGACTCCGCTTTACAGGGTTTTTTAATGAACGGGTTCCTTTAATGGTTCCTTTCAACGGTTTTTTAATAAATGGGTTCCTTTAAGGGTTCCTTTCAGGGGTTTCTTTAAATCGGTTCCTTTAAGGGTTCCTTTCAAGGGTTTCTTTAAATGGGTTCCTTTTAAGGGGTTCCTTGAATTTCAAGAGGGGTTCCTTCAACGACGCAAAGTCCTAAACTCCGAACCATCCGACATCAAAGTGCTGACTCTCAACAGCCCAAAAGCTCGAACTGGGTTTAGGGTTTAGGGTTTAGTGCTCTCAAAGCGTTTTGCCTGCCCTCGGCCAGGACCAGGCTGAATATCCGGCCTCGGCTGATGCTTTGTTCTGAAGAATTAATACGAATCTCTCCACATACTCACAATACACTGACATTGCAACATACCGCAAACCTCAGTCTATTGCTAAGTCCCTAACTACACAACCTCTTATGCTCTGTAGGAGTTTTGACACTTAGAATTAGGTTTGGGGATATATCACGGTATAAGTATATAGGGTTTAGCATGAAATACTATTACGAATGAATGATTTCTTAGCTTACTATAGCTTGTGCTTTGTGTTCCCCCCCCCCCCAAAGTTTCTCTGTATCGGGGCTCATACTACGAGCCCGCTATTGCGAGTAGGTTCCAGTAGGATGAGGGGGGAATGGTAGTGGGTTGTCCATAGAGACACTCTTAAAATGATCGCTCTTGTTCCTTTCTAAGACTGTCTATACTATACTCAAACTAAAAGCCCATTCTCAAGAAAGGCCTAGTAGAGGTTTCGGATTCGGGGCAGTTTGAACGCTTGGAATTAAGACACCGCCGGGTTAGGGCTTATGTGGTGTAGAGAGTTTAGGGTTTAGTGCTGAGATGGAATTCTGGTTGAGTTAAATCGTTGTTTGGACTAAGCTGACGGCTTTGACATTTGGGAGCTAGTTCTGTCCGGGCTTAGCAAGGGTCCTTCTTGACTTGGAGAACCATGGGTAGTTCTTTATAGTTGAAGTTATAAGTACCCTAATACAGCTTATAGCTACAAGTTTTCCTACTTATAACCCTACTTATAAAACTGTAACTACTCATGAACCTCCAAGTACACCCTAACACCCCAACACCCTAAACCCTAAAACCGTAAAGGAAACTGTGCACTTCTTCGGGGATACGTTCTGGGGCTTTTCTCACTCATTCGATTCAAGGAAAGCCTGCAAACTCCCCAAAGCGATAAACGCAACACCCGACAACCTAGGGTTTCGGGCTTAGGGTTTAGGGTTTAGGGACCTAAGCTTAGATACTTAGGCGTAAGCATCACCGGCTGCGGTGAGGCCCTTCAGTGTAGACCTTGAGCTTCGATACTGAGGCTCACATCATCCGTACTGCAAAGCCCTACTTGGAGGTTCATGGGTCGTTATAAGTGGAGTTAGGAGTAAGATGACTAGAGTTATAACTTATATTGGGGGACTTATCGTCCCACTGCTATCTACCCATGAACCTCCAAGTAACCCAAAACCTAGACGAATAACCGTAACCCGCAACAAATGCGCGGGCCTGTCAGTTCATCACGCGGGGAGACTCGAGGCCTCGTACCCAACCCATTAGGTATATAGACTGGACAACACGGTGTAGTGCTTGGCTGAGCTGCCCTAAACCTCAAACCGTGTGTAGCATAAATAAATAGATAAATAAATAAATAAATAAATAAAAAAATATATACATACGTACATATACGTACATATATACATACATACACACGTACCTGTTTATAGGTATATGTATATATACACACACACTCTCTCACACACACACACATAAACCCGGACTTCAAGACCGTTTACACAACCTAAGCTGTCGTCGCAGATACAATGCTCTAAGACCGTAGCATAGAGCCCTGATAGAACCACTTAAAAGAACTCTTATAGATCCCTTTAAAGGAGCCGTAAGTTATAACTACCTGACCCTAAACCCTACACATTAAATCCAAACCTTAAACCCGAAACCCTAAATCCGAGACCCTAAACCTTAAACTCCAAACCCTAAACCTTAAACCCTGAACCCTAAACCTTAAACCCTAAACCCTAAATCCTAAACCTCCAAGTAGGGATGGACCCGAACCGCCCGGCCCCGAATGCCAAAGCCCAGTGGCTTCTTCGGGCCCGAGGGTGGCGGAGCCTGTGAGTCCGTCGGAGGGTTCTATAGGGGTTTAGGGTTTAGGGTTTAGGGGTTTTGGGTTTAGGCTTAGGGGTTTAGGGGTTGAGGGGTTTAGGGGTTTAGGGTTCAGGAGTTTAGGGTTTAGGGTTTAGGGTTTGGGGTTTAGGGTTTAGGGTTTGGGGTTAATGGGGTTTAGGGTTTAGTGTTGCGTATAGGAGGCTTCGAAAAAGGGGTTGGGGATAGGAGGGTTCTCTAAGGGTTACTATAAGTCGACAACATGAGCGAGTATGATAAGTCTATAAGGGGCTTCTATGGGGCCTAGAGTGCCTAGAGTTCCCCGTCTAAGGGAACCCAGAAAGAAAAGGGGTGCTTATAGAGCTTATGTTTTCGCGGTGTCATTTTCGATGATTTGAATCCTTTTCAGAAGGGTCTGGAGTTAAGGGTCTGGGTTTTGAGGGTTCTGCTTTAGGTATGGAGGTTAAGCTCCGACAGCTGATCTCCAGGTCCACGAAGTTGCAGGGCAATTGTAAGGCCCCCGAAACCAGTGACTTAGGGGTTAGGGTTTAGGGACTTAGCCTAAACCCGAAGCCGCCTCTACACCCCAATCTGACAACTTCTTGCCGAAGCAAACTCCCCGCCCCCACTTTCAGGCTGAACTCTCTAAACCCTAAGCCCTCACAGAGGGCTCGGAGTTGGCTACTTCTCACTCTTTCCAGTTCGAGCTTGGGGTTTAGGCTTTAGGGTTTAGGGTATGTTTGATCTAATGTAGGCCTCGGTCTGTTGTGGCGGATATCGGGCAAGCTCGAGTGTTACACCCCCGAACTTGGTTTGGTCGGTCCGCCCTACTAGAGCCCTAGAGGTCAAACTTTCTTGAAGCATGTCCTTTGTTGTGCCATCTTACCCAAGATGCGAAACTGTAGCCTTCAATGTGTGTTTCCTCAGCTTCTTCAGGGCACGTCTCGAACGCTGAATGCATGAATTAAGCTTCCGGGTTATGTCCCAGACATTCCTTTTGCTAACTCTTGAGGTCTAGTTCGAGTCTAGTCCTAAACCCTCAACCCGTGATCAGGGCTTAGGGTTTAGGGCTTTGGGTTCAGGGCTTAAGGGCAGGATCCACCTCAGCCATCAGCGACACGATGGTCTCGCCTGCGCCACATAAGAACTCGCTACTATTAGGGGCCTTACTACATGGGGGAAGGGTTTTGGGGCATATTATAGTATACCGTGATAAAAAGCCCTAAGAAAGAATGTTCGGGCCTTACTAAATAGAGCAGGGTTTTGGGGCATATTTTAGAATGCCGTAGTAACGTACATCGGGAAATATTATAGGGTTCGTAATAAATGGAACAGGATTTGGGGTATAGTATACCATGCCATGACAACCCACCCTAAGGAATAATACTGGTAATGTAGCTAAACACAAAAAGGAGCCAGCACACCTGAACCAAGCGGTTGAGACATCAGGCGTACCAGAGTAACCCGAAACCGCTAAACCCTTAACCCCAGAACCAACCCCTAAACCCAGGGACATGCACCCCAAGCCCAATCCATATAACCAACCCCTAAACCCTAAAACCCCAAGCCCAATCCCTATAACCAACCTCTTTAAACCCTAAAACCCCAAGCCCAATCCCTATAACCAACCCCGAAACTCTAAAACCCCAAGCCCAATCCCTATAACCAGCCCCGAAACCCTAAAACCTAAACCCTAAAGCCTAAACACGAAAGCTGCCCGATGCTTCGAATGCCCAACCAGTCCAGACCACATGAAGCAACGGGTTCAAGGCTTTAGGATACAGGGTTTAGGGAGCCCAAGACTCTCTTCGTTTATGGAGGGTTTATCATAATTATTGTTGAAATACAACAGCATTAATAATGATAATAATAGTAGCATTAATACTTTGAGAGAACCCTCCCCCCTTTGTCGCAACGTGTTGAATCCAGCAAGTCTAGTGGCCAGCGCCTCGCAAAACTACGAAGCCAAGTGTCCTCTTGACCTGTGCAGACTTTGTGCTTGCTTAGGGTTTCATTGCAGGCTGAAGAAGGGCGACCTGTGCAATAGTGTCTTGGTGTATACCGACTATTGCTAATGTTCGCTACATTGACTTCAGTTTAAGGTTCGGGGAGTAGAGGAATTTCGAATATAGCCTCAGGGTTGCTTTGGACTAACAGTGGTATGAGTACTTCCTGTAGAGGACCGTTCACCGCCTGTCAGGTCCACCATAGCTGAACCTTGAACCCCGTTGTAATGAGAGCCCTCGATTATAATGACATTGGGACTATACCGGAGCGATATTACTACTTACCCAGAGACTCCAATATCCCTTAATTACGGAATATACCTTAAATCATATTGGAGACCCTACTATAATTTAAGGTATATTCCTTAATTCAGGGATATTGGAGTCTCTGGGTATTCCCGTGTATTGCAGTAATGCGCATCTCAATAAAGGGTGAACAGGTAAACTCCCTATATACTGAACGATGCCCTAAAACCCCTGAAACCCTAAACCCCAAAACCCCTAACACCCTAAACACCCTAAAGCCCCAAACCTTCTACCCTAAAACACCTAAACCCCTAAGCCCCTAACCCCCTGCACCCTAACAATTAAGCCAGCTCTGAACACCCTAAGCCCTAAGCTTGCCGGACTGGGCTGTGTTTGTAATAAGTACCGTAGCCTTGGAGAGCTCCCCGGCCCCGCACGGTAGATCCGAGAACCAAGTACGAGGTATCCTCTAGGGTTTAAGGTTTAGGGGACCCTGAGTACTCCCTGACATCATATAGTTGGATTGAATTAAGTCATACTCCACTTTTGGGGGGCTTGGGCTTTAGGATATAATGCTAGACTGTTTGAAGTTTAGGTTTTAGGATATAATACTAGACTGTTCTGGCCTTAGGTTTTGGGGTCTCCAGCATTCATTCTCCCCAAAATCATGTTATTTATTTCGAACTGCAGCCCTGTAATGCCCATGTCGTGGGACCAGTATGAGAGTTATCGATTTCATGAGGCCCAGGCGCTGTTTTATAGCTGTTGGTTCCTGTTTTGAACTACTCAGCCGATTTCAAAACTATACCAAATTGGTAGCTAACCCTAAAACAAAAAACAGCCCAGTCCAGCAAGCTTTGCTCAGGCTCAGAACTGGCTTAAACTTAAATGCTAGGGTTTGGGGTTCAGGGCTTTAGGGGTTTAGGGTTAGGGGTTTAGTGGTTTAGGGAATAGGGCAGCTGCATCCAAGCCTAAACTACAGCCAAACCCTAAACCCTAAACCCTAAACCCTAAACTTTTGTCAAAAGGCCTGAGGAAGCCCCTCGGGTTCAAGGCAGCCTGACCCCGAAGTTGGGTTTGCGGGTTTGGTTGGGTTTAGGGTTTAGGGTGTAGGGTTTAGGGTTTAGGGTTGGGTTGGGGGTGCGGCCTGCCTCAAAGCAAAGTCTACCCTACACCCTGAACCCTCATCCCCCAGACCCTAAGCCCTAAACCCCTAGACCCTAAACCCCTAAACCCTAAATCTACCCCCTGCCTCTTTCTCGTCATCTTTTCGCCCTTTCGACCTTTGTGAGGCGACCCACAGATTAGAGTTTCGGGTTTAGGGTGTAGGGGGTCGGAGAAGATAGAAGACAGGCTTTTGGGGTTCCTCTTGCTCAGATTCTGGGCAAGGGCGGAGTGCCACCAGTTTTTCGCTGCTGAGGTATCGTATTGGACCCATCAAAACTGAGGGATCATGTTCAAAACACCCTGAACTCTGAAAACGGCTCAAGGTTCGGAGTTTTACTCGTAACCCCTTTAAGCTCCAACCACTAAACTAAACCAACTAAACCTTGGACCATACATCGGGCGAATGTCGATGGGAGCGAATGCCTCTGAGAAGACATTACGTGCTTGGAGGACCGGGATGACCCTAGTAGGCTTTGCCAGCGCTACACCTACACACAAACTAATTAGGCGCCAATACACACATGGGGGCTCGTACAGTCATTCATTCATCTATGTGTATATATACATATATATATATATATATTTATACATATATACATATATATAAGTATGTATTTAGTAGTTCGTTCGTATCTTATAGAAACAGGTATATACACATGCAGAGGAAAACGGCTAGCCTCACTGCGGGCCCAGTGGTGGCCCTACTTACAACAAAATCACCCGACCCCCCAGTTTAATGTCCCTAAACCCAAAACCCGAAACCCAAAACCTAAAACCTAAACCCAACACCGAAAATCCGAAACCCAAAACCCTAAAACCTGAACCCCAAAACCCAAAACCCAAAACCCTAAACCCTAAACCCAACCCTAGACATCCCGAAATCCCAAAGCTAAAACCAGAACCCTACACCCAAGGCTTTGAAAATGCAAGTTGCCTCAGGGTGTCCCGACCCCCGACTTGGGTTTAGGGTTTAGGGGTTTGGGTTTAGGGTTCAGGGGTTTAGGGGTTTAGGGTTTAGGGGTTTAGGTTTAGGGTTTCGGGTTTCGGGTGTAAGGTTTAGGGTTTAGGGTTTAGGGGTTTAGGGACTCCCCAAGACGCCGAAACCCCACCGAACCCCTAAATCTCACATCTTAAGTCCTAGCCCCTATACACCCTTAACTCCTAGCCCCCCTAAGACCCTAACTCCTAGCCCGTAAACCCTAAACCGACCCAAAACCCTCAGCGCCGAGCCCGTAAACTTATCTCCTAGCCCCGAGACCACAAGAGGCCGAAAGAATGCCAGTCACGACGAAGGGCTTGATCTTCCTGAACTCCTCGCAGTCAGCGAGCACCACATTCATGTACTTGTCGAAGGCCTGAGCATAGTAGGGCTTATAGGGTTTAGGGGTCTAGGCGGGTTTAGGGTTCTCGTGTCGAAGCCTAGGTGACTGAACCCCGGGTTTCAATGGTTCATGCGTTAAAGCCACTAGGAAACTCTTGGGAACAGTGTTTCTGGCCCCGATCATAGGTGGGTCATTGTAATTTCGGATGCTGCCTGAGGAGGGTCCGTACATATTCATCAAAAGCTTAAGTTGCCTGACCCAGAACAAGTGACCCTTTCAATTTTGGCTGGCCTCTATATGCCGAAAGCATTAAACCTAATCCCGAAACCGAAATCTGAAAAGACCTAGAAAGTTAAGGCAAACAAACATCAAAACACTTTTTCTCTGGGGAATCCAAAATGGGAAACCTCTTCAACTACCAAAGTCACAAAACTCACCGAATGGTTTATTGTCTGTGTCGGGTGCATGTAGGATTTAGGGTTTGAGGCTCGAGGTTCAGGATTCAAAACTTTGCTGGAATCACAGATCGGACCAAACGTGCATTCAGTAAGTCGCGCACAGCTGGAACAAGGCTCTACTTAAGCTTGTAAAACTTACACTTCCCGTTAGAATGCCTGCATATCTTGGAAGCCGGCAACCCAAAAACAATAGGCATTGCAAACGAAACGCCCGGAAAACTCAGTGCTGCAGAGTAAGCCAAACTGCACCTGAGGGTTCGACACTACTACATACGGAACGGCCTGTCCGAATCTTGAAGCTAGACCGTTCGCCGTGACAAGTGAACACAAAAAACCAAGTTACCTTGCTGAAACGGAAGCAATTTCACGTGTGGGGGTGGATCGCTCACAACGTTGACTCGAAAACACCCGAAATCGCAGCACTGAAAGTGGGTCGCTCATTCTGTCTTACTTTCAGGGGTAACCGGGATAGTACACCCTCAACTCCTGCCCATCAAACACGCTTATTCCGCTCCGACTTCAGCGGTCAGCAATGCAATCAGCCGCAAGCCCAAACACAAGCATCAAGAGATTGAATTCCGGATTCTGACTCGGGTGCACGCCATAAATGTGCCAACCAGCATGCGGGCGTCGGAAATGGTCACGCGGACACGATAATCCAGCCTCGTGCACCGAACACAACTTTATGGTTCGGCTTTCGGTCTCTTGTCGTGAGTGCTGGCACGTGTGACCACGTGTGCATATATATATATATATATGCACACACAAGCGGTAGTTGCTATTGGACTTCAATAATATGTAAGGGGTTGTCGTCACATTCCCGTAAAATACAACTAACTACACGCGGAACCATGCCAAACCAAACAAAACCTTGCTAAAACACAAAACCTTGTCTGACAGAAGGCCCTGTGTAACAGAAAGCTTCATCTAACCAAGAAACCTGCTTATAAGTGTAGCAAGAACTGCAAGCTCTCTTCTAACAAACATTCGTATATAAATGCAATGATACATGTATCCATTCATGCATATGCATGTGTATGTACGGTACATGAAAATATGAAGAGACGTAGATATAGATATATACATATATATGCATATATGCGTACATGTAGATGTGCGGCTATGTAGATACGTAGATACGTGTAGATACGTACATGTATGTGAAAAGATAACTGAAGGTATATGTATAACATGTATATTGGTATATGTATATGTATATATATATATACAAAACATGTTTATGTGCATGTATGTATATGTGTGTGTGCGTGCGTATGTAATTTTGTGTTTACATGGATTTGTGTTAAAATGTGAACATACCGGTGTGTACATGTATACCTAAGTACATATACGTTTACCTATCTGTATGCGTGTGTATCACATAACATAGGAGAACCGAACGTAGCAAAACACAGCCCAGCATAATGATATGATGCTACATACCATGACATACAATACCATCATCGAGTGCAGCATAAGATAAAAACACAGCATATTTGTACAACATAGCATAACATAAACCCGTTAGCACAGCAAAACAAAACAACACGTACTATAGCATCACAACATACAACAACGCACCTTGTCATAACAAAAACTAGCAACGTTAGCAACACTTATCGACGGAATGCAGCATAGCATAGTGATAACAAAACGTAACATGACATGGCATAACATTATAACATGACATCGCGTGAAATGACATGACATGACATAATATCACGTACCATAGCATCGTACACACACACACCATGCCATCACAGAACGTACCGTAATTTACATTGATTTGTATTACAATACGTTTGCATATACTTTCATGCGTAAGTACATACGAAATGCCTACATGCGTACATGCATGCACGTCTACATACACCAACACGTAACCAACTCTTGAAGCTTCAACGGTATCAGTAAGTGTCAGCGTCCGCGTTTTGACATGCCGTGAAAACCGCTGATGTTCCCAATTTTGCGAACCATTGTGCCCGTCTGCAAACCCTCTCTGTGTGGCCGCTGAGGCCGCCACCATTGGGCCATCCGTGTGTTTCTCCCCGACCTGGCAACATGCAAGGCTATGGTGAGTTGAGCGGTTATTTCCTTCATGTGTTAGGGCGAGCTACGGTACCAGGGCACACAGAAATATGCTCAGGTGCGCAGGTTTCAAACAAAATCCTTGCAACGCCGCGTGCTCCAACCGTAACATGTAACATGCATGCATAGCACGCTCCATCACCGGCAGGCACGAGTGATCCAACCGTGAAGCCGCGGTGCATCTCCCTAACATCTCCAGGTTCCGTTTCTGAACTCCACATGTCGAATCATGTCGAATCAACCTTCTACCCGAAACGATAGCTAAACAGTCAAACTAGATTCGGTATACATACATTCTGTAACGTTAGCTTCGATAATCTTCAAGCAGTCGGACACGAAGCCGGAACACGTCACCTAAACTGACTACTGAGCTTCAGGATTGTACAACCTTGCACGTGTAATCGCCCAATCCAACGCCCGTCAGCGACTCAACACTAGGGCTTAGGGCCTGACGATGTGATAACAATATTACCGTATGCTGACAGCTGCGAATATCCGACAAAGTCTACCATGCAAATACACGGCATCGAAAACATGCTTAAACGCATCACGACACAGTACCAACAAACCAAAAGACCGATGAACTCGGGAAAAGACCGCCCGTCACCGCGAAACCATCGGAAAACCTAGACTGAAACCATCAGCCTCCAACCCTAACACTAAAGTCTCCCCAGACTGTGTACTTCGGAATCTTTATGAAACATGTGGGCTCAAAGGCCCTACGGTGTGGTGTCAAAGGTGTACGGAATCAGCTTGGCTCGATATTGCCTTATGTAGGCTTCGTTATCCCGCTTTATGTTGGAACCACTGGGTTTTACAAAGTGTGGTGTTTGGAGCGGTTCTAGCGACTAGTGTTTGTAAGGGAGTGCAGTGCTTTCAGGTTGAGTAGGTAGTATTATGAGGGGTACCCCTTAAAGGGCACCCTTCTGAACCCTACTTTTGGCTCTCTTAAAAGGGACCTTATTGAGAGGGTCTATATCCTCAAGGGTCCCCCTAATCCTAGCTCCCAGGTTGAGGGTTACAAAGATAAGGGCCCACAATCCCAAAGTGTTGGGTGATCGGCTGTAGTCGCAAACCTCAGCATCAAGCATCACCATTGGAATTTCAGAAAAACAATGGATCCCGCATATAAACCCTGTAGAACCCTGAACCCTAAAACCCCAAACTAACATCCTTGATACGGACGCCCCCCGTCCCAAAAGGGCGCCGAATTTCATCTCCAGGGGCCTCAAGAGTTTATTGCTGATGTTCTGGCAGGCAATGCTTGCATGCGATGCTAAGCCAAGAACCGTAAGCGCTGATGGCCCACATGATGCATGATCCAAATGGTCAGCACCATCGGTACTGTTGGTGATATAACCCCTGCATTACCTTAAGGACCCTAAACGATGGGAATTAGGGTATATTCCGATTTATATCATCAACTGTATCAGTAGCAAGATCAAAGGGCAGTCTTGTGAGGGACTCCCGCATCGAACCCGAAAGACTAGGATCCTAAATACAAACCTCGTATTGAACCCAATTAAAGTACTAGAAGCCTTCTTATGAAGAACCCCAACAGTAAGCCTAATCTGAGAAACGCCTGAAGTCTATCCTAAATCCCCAAACCCCTCCCCAGAAGACCTAAATCTCTAAACCTCCCAACCCTAAACTCAAAAACCTGAACCCTAAACCTAAGAACCCTAAATATCCAGCTGCGGCCGCGGCATGGCTGACAATCGCCGCTCGGCTCTGTCCTGATAGAAGCAACGGATTTGTGAGCCCGGGCCTGTTAAGTTTTAGGATTTAGAGTCTTAGGGTTCAGGGCTTCAGGGTGTAGGGTTTGGGGGGTTAGGGTTTAGGGGGTTAGGGTTTAGGGTTTAGGGTTTAGGATAGGGCGTTAGGGTCTACGGTATTATTGGGTTTGGAACTGGGTTGTGCAGTTTTTCTAAGCGCTCCATGAGGCTTCAACGGCTACCCTAAAACCCTTGTTCCAGAAAGGGGGGGTCGTGAGCTAGGGGGTTCTACAGGTCCAAGAGGGCTTTCATGACCCTAAACCCTAAACCCCTAAACCCTAAACCCTAACTTGAGGCGGATTCTGGTTTAGGGCTTAGGGTTTAAGACTCCAGTTTAAGGTTTCAATCACCAAGTAAGCAGCAAAGAGGCATCCATTTCTGGTAACTTCTGCTTCTCAGCAAGAGCCCATTTTGGAGATCTGGGTGTCGTCGGCTGGGTTTCATAACCCTAGGGTTTAGGGTTTAGGGTTTAGGGTTTAGGGTTTAGGGTTGCCTAAACCCTAACCCCTAAACCTTGAACCGTAAACCCCTAACCCCTCGAACCCTAAAGCCCTGACACCCTAAAACCCTGGTTCATTGTGGTGTAGCGGTCGAGGGTTCAGGGGTTTAGGGCTCAGGGGGATTTTGGGTTCAAGATACGGGCTGAGGACTTGTGGATTTACGGAGCTTGGGGTTTGGGAGAATAGTGTTTAGAGTGTAGGTTGTGTATGTTTTGCGGCACTGGGGGAACATCGAGGAATGCTCCGCTGACTATCAGAAACCTTCAATTTTTGTGGCTTCTCTGTTCAGCTGTAGGGTCATTATTGCGAATGTCATATCAAGCGACCAGGCCGGTGGAATTCGAAACTCGAAGCCCCCAAATGCCACCAAACCCGAAATAAACGAAGACGCTTTGGGGCGTCTCGATAGTTCCAACTTGTTGAAGTTGTCCCAACTAAGGTCTAAGGTGGTGGTCTCGGAGAATATGACAAGCCCTCAGCCCAACAGAACCCTGAACATAAACTGTGGCTCCTTATGCCGAAGCCCTCCGTCCTAGCCCTGAGCCCCGCCGCGCCTGCGCCGAGACACTTGGCTTTCCGGTATCTCTCTGTTTGAGCCGATGATGGCATGAGCGATGAAAGCTAGTGTAGCTTCTAAATCCCTCTAATACAATCCCTAGTTCAACCTTCTGCCCTAGGCTACAACCCCAAGCAATGGGCATCTCAATTGCTCTGTTTGGCTTACTACCGCCAACAGGGATCAAATCCCATGTCCCGAGACCAAGCCCTCAAACCTCAACAGATCCCTCGCGGCCGGTCACAATGGAAAGCGATAAACGTTGATAATCATTCCCGGTTTGCATGTGGCGAACTTGTCTCGAACTCCTGTGTGGAGGCGCTTCGGCCCACACCTAAACCTGAAGCCCGAATGCACTCTGTGCTCTCCAACACGGATTCACGTACTACACTACTACTCGCCCAATCCCCAAGCGATCTCCGCAGGGGCCGTAATGAGCAAATCAGGATTTTTTTGGGGGGGGGTTCGGGGTACGTTCTTTTTGCATCCGTATCTACTGGCTCCAAGGGGATGCTACAGTAGCAGTAAACTATTCAGACCCGTCTAGCACAACCCTAATAAGTCCTGAACCCCTGCCTTCCGAGCTCCTTTTGCCGGCTATGTCGCTTTCTTCGTGTCGGGCGACCATCGCGCACCCCATGGGAAGCCCTGATCGACTGGAGGGGTGCAGAGTGCTTGACGGGCGTCCGATCCCACAGTGTCCACTGTACCTATATTGGTGGCTCTCTAAACCAGTGCCCCTTTTGAGTCCCAAGCAAAGGGCCCTAATTTGGAGAACTAACCATATAGTAGAATGTAAGGCGTCTATATCAGGAATCCTTAGTCTGATTTGGGAAAGTATCCCTAAACCCTAAACCCTTGCAGTACCTAGGACCCTTAGGAGGGTTTGAGGGTTTAGGACCGGGAACTTCTGGGTTCTTGATAGGGTGTAGGGCAAATCCTAGACCGAAAGCTTTAGTGTTGAATTGTTTTTTAGGGTTCTGGGTAGGGTTTAGGTTTGGGGTAGCGGGTAGCGCCTCAACCCTAAACTTTAGAGTTTATTTGGCGTCGGTTTCAGAAACATTTTGGCTTAGCGACGTGGTGATTCGGGAATGGCGCTCGTAGCTTGCTGGACTCTGACTGTTGTGGTTTCAAGATTTGCTGAAGGACTCTTGAGAGATCGGGAAATGGGCTTAGGGTTTAGGGTTTTGGGGCTGAGGGTTTGAAGGTCCAGGGTAGATGCCTGAATAATTAGGAACGATACAACTTATAGGGCACGTTTGCATCATCATGATCCAATTCACCCCAAAACTCGATCCTAATCCTAAGGCCCCGGAATTAAAGTGCAGTGGTGTTGCAGATCGGTTCTTGTGCAGGTGGATGTGGCTCAGAAAAAAACAGAGAGGCCTCCATTTCTGCGCCTTGGGCTTGACCGAACCCTATTCCCTCGGTTTAGGGTTTACCTTAAGAACCCAAAACCCACTTTTTTGTAGGTTCTTATTATAAACCCTAATATGGGATTTATAAGGACCCTACAAAAAAGTAGGATTGGGGTTCTTAAGGTAGGGTGTAGGGCCTGATACCGCAACCCCAAAAGTCCAAACGTAAAGCCCTCAGCCTTGAGCCTTCGAATCTTACCACAGAAAACCCAACGCTGTAAGCCCTACTCCCTGAATCCTAGACCTAAGCCCCAAAAGCCTGAAAGCCCACTTGCAAGCCCAAGAACCAAACGTAAAATTCCCCCTACCCGGAATCCTACACCCCGCTAATTCCACACCAAAACCCCTAAAGCCTAAACCCCTAAACCCTAAACCCCTAACCCCAACCCCCTAAACCCTAAATCCTAAACCCTAAACCCTAAACCCTAAACCCTAAACCCCTAAACCCCTAAACCCGGCCTCGTTGTCGCGCCACCAAGGCTCCTGCGCGCCGCGGCCTTGGAAGCTCTGCTGGGCCCCGAGCACTGCCTCGTGGCTTCAGGGGGTGTAGGGTTTTAGGCTTGAGGGGGTTCTAGGGTTTAAGGTTTAGGCGTTGAGGGTTCAGGGCTTAGGCTTGAGGGGTTTAGGGCTTTGGGTTTTAGGGTTTAGGGCTTAGGGCTTTTGGGGTTGGTGTCCTAGGATTTTGGGGTGTAGGGTGGGGGGGTTTAGGCTTTATGCATAGGTTGTTTAGGGCGCTACAGGGTGTAGGGTCTTATGGTGCTAAGTTTGAGGCTTTGGGGTTTGGCTTTTGGGAGGCTTTGTTTGCAATTTTCAGAGCCCAGTGTTGCTGGTACCGGTAGCAGCCAAAACGGTACTGATACGAGTCCTGGTAGCCAATCATTGCAGCGAAGATGCTGGCATCAATGCTGGAAGTAACATCATAACTCTATCGTAACTAACAGCATCTGTCCAGCTGTGTGGTTATGCGAAGGCCTGAGGAATTTGTTTCGAAGCCGTCTTATGATCCAGGAGTTAGTGCGGCTTTGTAGCCCATCTAGGTCCGAGCAGAAAGCCGGAGACTATGATTCGGCACAACAATGCTGTATTATAGGGGCCCTAATAGTTAGAACAGGGCTTGGGGGGTATACTTTCAGTAGGGCCCAACCACACTACCACAAAGGGCGTCAAGAGCAATCACACACCAAAGAATAGGCACCAGCCAACCTGATCAAACTCACACCTGCCTCAGCACCACCCAAACACCCAGTAACCCAGCACCACAGCCCACCACTGACCAGTTCAGTACCCACCACCCAGCACCCAACACCAGCCCCCAGCACCAGTACCCAGCCAACCACACCACCCATATTATGATTATGATAAGGAGCCCCAAAACCCTACTACCCCTCTTCCGGCCTCCTTGTAGACAGGCTTCGGGTGAGATCGGAAACCCACGCCTTTTCCTTGTCACCATTCGCGAGATGTTTGAGTAAAGCACCAGACTTGAGCTTTGAACTTTAAACCGCTGAACGGAAAAGAGAACCGAAGACCATGTCCAAATTACCGGAAACCTCGCAGAACCTCCCCCCCGGCTTTTGAAAACTTTCGTCGACATGAAACCGTTCTGAAACGGGAAGAAACCAAGCTCAGAATGATTCTAACGGGGGAGGGCTTAGGATTTGGGGTTCAAGATTTCCGGGCTCTTGGGCCTCGGGTGCAGAATTGCCCCTTTTCTAAAGGTTTGAGAGTTTTGGATTCAGGGCTTCGGCAGGGTTGTGCAGGCTGGGTCTAGCGTCTCGAAATATGTTATTGTTATTGTTAAGGCTCGAGCCTCCCCGGGCCGTTTCCAAAGCATCAAAGGCTCGCATGAGCTTCACCGCGTTGAGGTAGATACGCACGGCCGTGCGCTGCGGCTGGAAGCCATAATCCCAGAGCATTCGGAACGAACCTGCAAGGTTTGAGGGTTAGGGCGTAGGCCGTGGGCCTCGGGCTAGAAAAGTCAGGGCCTTACGGAAAGGGTGTAAGGCTTTAGGCCTAGGGCTTGAGGCAATGCAACCTTCGCGTTCGTGGCTTCGGGACTTCAATCCTTTCAGCTTCAGGTCCTCAGGATTTAGACATGCATGCTAGGTTTAGGGTTTAGGGTTAAGCTTTAGGGTTTAGGGACGTGGCCCAGACAACCTCCAGATCTGGAAAATCACAGCTTCGCTGATTTCCCAGTTTGTTTACATCCAGAAAACTACGGTTGATGATATAAATCCTGCATTACCCATATTACCCATAATACGAATATAGCATAATTCCCATAATTTAGGGTCCTTAAGGTAAGGCAGGATTTAGATCATCAACAGTATCTCCTAGTCACGAGTTCCCTAGTCACTGCCTGCGCGTTCGGCTCTGGCATGGGGCAGCTGGCTGCGTTGGAGCCTGCCAACACAAGGCCACAGCGGCAAGAGTTCACTTGCATGATAAGCCCTGGGCGGTTCCCTGTCGATTTATTAATTCTGGACCAAGCACCTATGCCCTGAACCACACGCACAACATAGCTATAGTCTGAACTCGATACCCAAACCACAGTGCCCAAGCCCCCCGTAAGTCAGCCTTGATGTATTGGACTTCTTCTTGCCAAAATTCATATATGGTTCGGCACTGCTCGGAACAAGGAAAGTTGAAGGTTAAACTACCTACGGTGCTAAACCCAGGATTTTGCCCACTAGCGCTATGAGCCAAGCCCTAAGTCTTAAATCTTCCTCAAACCTGTACAAGCCCTCCAAAGCACCCCTTACCGAAACCCTATGCAACCTGGAACACCGAATAAGAAACCTGTAACACCTTCTATAACCCCACCAAAACACCACCACAACAACAGCAACAACAA
>CAJNDV010037263.1:0-30110 GCA_905221635.1 Symbiodinium sp. CCMP2456 | reverse complement strand
TAGTAACTTAGTAGTAGTAGCAGCAGGAGTAGTAGTGGTCGTCGTCGTAGAAGTCGTAGCAGTCGTCGTCGTAGTAGTAGTCGTAGTAGCAGTAGCAGTAGTCGTAGTAGTAGTAGCAGCAGCAGCAGCAGTAGCAGTGGCAGTGGCAGCGTGGCAGTGGCAGTGGCAGTAGCGGCAGCAGAGGGAGGAGGAGGAGTCAGAGAAAAGGGGAGCATCAGGAGTAGGAGTACGAGGAGTAGGGGCAGTCACCGGGCTAGAGCATAGTGGTCCTAGCAGCACGGCGCTTTTCGATACTCAATACCAGTGTACAACTCATACTTGTGGACGTTACAAGTCTTGGTCGTGAGTCTTAGTCCTAAGGACAACTGCAAGAAGAGCGGCAGACAAAAACACACAAACACACACACACAAACACACACACACACACACACACACACACACCACACACACCAACACCAACCACCAACGTCATGAAAAGCGACGCTTACGGTAGCAGCAACACAATAGGTGTCAGCACGTGAAACCTGCAGCACTGCCGCCAAGACAACTGCTGCAAGAACCGCAGCATCAGCAACAACAGCGACAAATCACAAAACCGGTACTAGAATACAAACCACAGCGACAGCAACAGCAACAGCAAGCACCATCACAACCCCCAACCCAAAAGCAACAACCACAAGCACAACAACAAGAGCAACAACGGCAGCAGCAGCAGCCGCGGCAGCAGCAGCAGCAACACCAACAACGGCATCAACAGCAGCAGCAGCCACAATAGCCGCACCAACAAAACAAACAGGAACTGCACTCACGGCAAAACCAAACAAAAAAAACACCAGCCGCGGACACCACCACAACCCATAACAGCAACAACGCCCCTGCTAACACCACCGCCAACAACAACAGCAATGCAGAGCATCACCAAGACCAAGACACGCTCGAATTTACACGCTCTGAAATTTCACTCCCACACCCTTACCCATAGCCTCGTCGATGTCCATGACTTGAAGGCGACTGCGAAATTCCGGGTCCTTTGTGAAAAGCTCCGGCTTAGGGTGGCTTGAGCGCAAACACTCGGACGATCCAGGCGAGGCATGTGGTCCGAGGTCTGCTGCGAAGTGAAACTAAAAGCCAGTTCAAGACGACTGTAGCAACACGCAGGGTTCTGCCCTGCAGTTCGTTCTCGTCGCCGGCTCGAACAGGGGTTATTTGGCCCAATCTTCGCTTGAGTCTTACATTCAGAAGCTTCTTCGTGTTTTTAGCTGCATGAACAAACCCACCCTGTGTAAGTGTAAATGAGACTGGTCTGTAACGAGGGCTTCAGATGGCCAAGAACTTACTACACGGGCTGTAGGTAAGATCTTCTCAGACGTGCCGCGACAATGAGATGGGCATTCAGAAAGCTTGTGGTGCGTGTGTAGGCGTCCGCACACATATTATGAGATGCACTGGTGGATGTTTGCAACGGAGCGCATATACATTTATGTTTGTATACATTTATATACACACATACGCACTCATATGTACGTATGTATGCATGCATGCATGCATGCATGCAGGCGCGTTCCCATGTACGAATGTATGCATGTAGGTAGGTAAGTTAATGTAAGGTAAAGTAAGGTAACGTAACGCACGGTAGGGTAAGGTTAAGGTACGGTACGGTACAGTAGGCAGGCAGGGAGGTAGGGAGGTAGGTAGGTAGGTAGGTAGGTAGGTAGGTAGGTAGGTAGGTAGGTAGGTGGACACTGTAAACACCCATGCACAGGCATAGGCGACTGTTTGCATAACTGGATAACGAAGCTTCATGTACATTTGTGCGCTGCATGATTGTCACAAGCGTTGTTTCTTGATGGTGTCGTCAGCTGAGCATGCCTAACTCAACACAAGCGCAACCGAAGACAACCAGAAGACAATCCGAATAAAAACTGTCGGCCAAGGATCTCGTTGCGCCCCTTCCACAAGTTCCGCTAATGTGACTTCGCCACCTGTCGCAGCTGCAGATGTCGACAGGGTCCAGAGGCTGGGGCTGCATCGCAGCGCTTTGGGGTTTGACTCCTGCAGTTGGGCAAACGAAAGCAGCCTTTTCTTGAAGTGTGCAGGCAATTGTAGTTTTGTGCTTCAGGTCTCGGGTCAATGACGGAGGGCTTTCGGCAATTACGCATCCGGCTTCCGATGCTTGAAGCATGAGATATGCAACATCACAGAAGCAGATGCTTCCAGACATACACATCGGCCGGTGAGAGGCTGCACAAATGTTGAGGGATACAGACAGACAGACGCAAGGAGACAAACAGAAAGAGAGCGAAAGAGATATGAAAGGAAACAGAGAGAGAAGGACGGAGACAGTCGAAGACGAGATGTTCCTAAACAAATAACGGCAGGCAGAAGCGGAACAACAACACACGTATGTATGTATTTATGTATGTATGTATGTATGTAGGTATGTACGTATGTAGGTATGTTTGTATGTATGTATGTATGTATGTATGTATGTATGTATGTATGTACACATGCACAAACGAACCGAACCATATCCGAATGAACAGCCCTATGTTTTGCGCATAGCTGTGTGTATGAACATATACATGTACGTATACATGTATATTTATGCACTATGCATAAGTGCATACATACATACGTCCATACATACATACATACATACCTACATACATACCTACATACATACATACATACATACATACATACATACATACATACATAAACGCACAGAGAGAGAGAGAGACATCTGTGAACGGAGTGAGCGTGTCCCATGATGCCCTAGAAGCTCGCCCTCCTGCTATACCGCCAGGCTGCCAAATGGCTGAACCAAATCCAACACCCAAACCTGTACCCGAAACACAAACCCCCAGACCTTAGACTGCCAACCCCCAAACTTGGCAATCTAGGAGGGAAATCCCTTTCTGATGGGCTTGTACTTGAAAGCTGAAATCCTTGCTTCAACACCTGAAATCTCAATCAAACCACAGCCCCCAGTGCTTGTGTCAGCCCGGGCACTGCCATCTGCATCGATCCGGTTGAAGATCTTCCTGTTTCATGTCGGCTTCATTCCGACATTCGCATTTGCATCAGGCCTTCGCGACTTTCCTTAAACTCTAACCCTCTGATTCCCAACGCTTTCGCTTTTTTCGGTCATATCTGTAGAACCATGAAACATCGAAGTTTCATGACCTCTTTTCTGGCTACTGGTTTCACGCCCAGCCAGACCACGACCTGCAATCATCTTGACTGAGGCCGACACGCAAGCAGTTTCATAATCCTAAACCATATGGGAGTTTCCGAAAATTGGGGTACCTTATTTAGGGGTCCTTATAATAAGGATCCTACTATTTAGGGTGCGATATTAGGGTCCCCTATTTTCGGAAACCCCCATATAAACCTAGAGCCGCACGGGCCCCTTTTGATTTGGGGCATCTTGACGGAGTGGTTCAGGACCAGAAACCCGGCAGGAAAAGACATAAGCACGACAGACAGCACGTGCACAAGACTGCTGTACAGTGGATAAGGAAAGAGCGTGAAAGAGAGGGAGGGGAAGAACAAGAGAGAGGGAGAGAGAGATAAACAAGACAGTATAATTGTGTATATATATATATATACGTGTGCACATACTAACAAATATCAATGTGCACCTAGACGCATATGTATTGCACGATTTTGTGCATGCCCATGTCCATTTATCTAAGGAAAGGTATATGTATGCACACATGGAGATGCAAGCCATATGCATCTGGGCATTGGGAGGGAGGGGGAGAGACTCAGAGAGAGAGAGAGAGAGAAAGACAGAAATAAAGAAATAATCAAAGAAAGAAAGAACTAACGAACGACAGAAATAATAAAAGCAATAAATAAAAAGGGAAATAAAGACAGACAGACAGACACAAATAAAGAAATGAATGAATAAAGAAAGAAATAACGACAGAGGCAAACAAAGGAACAATGTATTCGTGGGTTTGGCTGGGCTTAGCATGTAGTGTACACCTCGCTTTTCTCCGTGTGCGTGCATGTATCTACAATCACATGCGAGGACATCAAGCAGCGGGGCCAACCTTCTGTCTGATGGGGAATCGGGCAGGATTCAACTCTACACTCCTCGAAAGTTCAGCTGATCATGGGCAACGTTGTAATGTGTGCTAGGGCCACGAAGGGTTCGGTGAGCTTAGGGCCGTGGTGCCGCTCGGCACTGACAGTTTCTCCAGATGACGAGCTGCTGCAGGGATCTCTGATCTGCAGCCATGTCCTGTTCGAGCTCCTTCGGCAAGACAAACTACTTGGAGGATCATGGGACTTAGTAAGTAAGGTTAGAAGTCCGTTAATTGGGGTTATAAGTTATAAGTATAGTTGCCATAATTATAACCCTACTTCCTTTAAGTACCAGTAACTACCGAGAGAAGTCATACATGTGATCGATCGCCGTCGGCCGCCTTCCTCTTGCATGTCCACATGCATAAGGCAATAAATTGTATGCCAAAATGCACTGACACTTAGTGCACCTATGCAGATGTGCTGACAGCCATGGGAGTTCTTGTGTCAGCACACTCATATTCTGCAAGCTTGCCCAACCGAGCTTGCAACATCAAACCCTGTCTGTGCGTTGCCTGGCAAGCCGCTGATTTGGAATCTGGCCTATGTAAGATGCAAAGTGACTTGGAAGTCCAAGGGGGCTGAGTACCTTTGCCCGAAAAAGATTGACCTTCAGGGGTAGTTCGGAGGTTTCGGGGCATGTGTCAGTAGGTCCTTTCAGTCAGATGTTCAGGCTTTGGGGTTTACGGTGTCAGTTTAGTTTCAGGAGCATTCATGGGGTCCCAGGCGAACCGACGAAGCCAAATGCCCGACGTCATGCCGCGTGGAGCTTCCTCGGCCAAGTTCACTAAATCACTCTGGCGTGCTTCTGCGAAGGTGTCCACGACCTCGGCTCAACTGGCATTTTTCCAGCGAGCCATCCCCATGGTGCCGTGACCCCAGCTAGATTTTGTCTTCAAACTCTAAGACATAGCTCTGACCATGAAGTGTGCTCCGTCCTAAGCCTGGACAGATCGCGCCGCTCATGATGCAATACAGCAAGTGTTTCTGGCACAAGGCCCTACACACTCATCCCGCCCAAGGACTAACTTGCGATGATTTGCGCCTTGCTCCCCGAGCCCAAATGTTGTACAATCGCACGGCAAGCTCTGGGTTTGGCTCTCTCTGTAAGACGACTCTTTCTCCTCAGAGCATTCTGCTCTTCCGGACAAGCTGGGCCCTCCCTCTCCAAAGGCACCCCCGAGCTGAGACCGCCGCCACAGCGACGATGAGGTTTAAAACCTCGGGATCAAAGGGCCTAAATCCAGCAAAAGCGGCGGAAAAGAGTCAAGACATGGATCGGAAGCAGGCACACGGGCACTGCAGCCGCGGTAAGGATTACGTTGATGCTTCAGGTTGCAGACGCTGCTGGACACCATCCGCTTGCGACATGCTTGTCGTGTTGGTGCGGTTCCCACCTAATGCTGCACTCCCAAGATCTCAGGCAGAAGTGCCACTTCCATGACTGATGTGTCGAACGTATCAAGCTGCTGAAGGCAAGTACAGTAGCCGTTTCGAAGCGGAGCGGACCGAACAGCCGTGTCGCCGTGACTGACTGCATCCGATACGAGATGTCGCGTGAGACCCATGGAGCTCGACAAACATGGGCAACACTGAACGGCTGATTTCTGGGACGCTGGCACCAAATACCAGCGTCAGCTGTGAACCCACGAAAATGATCGCTGTTTCCGGGTGATCCTGAAAGTCTCCGTGCGTGAACGCCAGAATGGCTGGGCTGGGCCTGGGCCTGGCTTTACGTATCGGTGCTGCACTCTCATGGCATAACCTGATTATATTTCTCTTCGCAGCATATGGGGCCCCAAGCGCTAAGGTACAGGACATGTTGGAAGCTCAGCCGCTGAATATTTGATCCAGAACCTCAAACCCAAACTACTGCTTCATGCCGGTCCTCAATCACAGGCACTGCGATTTGGCCCCAACTGTCACCAGCGATCACAGTCCTCCAAGTGAATACAAAATTCTGTTTCATTCACGAAGAACAAGTGTTCTGCTGTAAGCAAGAGTCCCCTACACTGTCCTACACTCTCTTGTGACGACCAAGAGACAGTAGCAGAACATGCTCTGTTTAGCTTCCGGAGGATGAGATGAATTCAAACCGCATATGTCGGGTTGAAAGCTGGGAAATTCTTATGCTGTTGGGTTCTAGCTTTCCCAGCATACCAGTTTGAGGAATGTTTCTCCCATAGCTCGCATACCCAAGATCTCAGCATAAATCTGCGTGCTCAGCGGCTTGAAAAGCAGAAGGTTCGCGTCCATGACCTCGGTCCCGTTACAGTGATTATGGCTCCGTTCGCAGTGCGGAACTTCAATGCAACCCAACCGGCAGAAGCTCCCCGAAACCAAAGATCATCCGCCTCCCTCGCTTCGGGTAGTGTAAGATGCTGTGAATTTTGGTGGCAATCGGTCGCGACTACGACGAGCTGGCCTTCGACACAAGCATTCCAGACGCAGGGGAAGTGTCAAACGCAGACATTGTGGCACTCGGGCTCGACGAGGTCAGGCGAGGTTTAGGGAGCAAACACAGACATACATTGATATGCATGCGGATATATGTACACATGTACGCCAGCAGATAATATGTACAGAAAATGCTGAAAATCTTGGCAACATACGTAGATGATATGTATGCACGTAAGATCACATGATGTGTACGTGATATGTACATATTGTACACACAGTATGTACATAATATATCTGTACATGTATGTCTGTATGTCTGTCTGTCTGTCTGTCTGTCTGTCTGTATGTATGTATGTATGTAGGTGTGTAGGTATGTAGGTATGTAGGTTTGCACGCATGTATCTATGTATGATGTTTGTATGCATATATATGTACGCATGTATTGCCTGCCTGCCTGGCTGTCTGGCTGTCCGTCTGTCTGTCCGTCTGTCTGTCTGCCTGTCTGTCTGTCTCGCTATCCGGCTGTCTGGCTGTCTGTCTTATAGCTGCATATGAGTCTATGTATGTACGTATATATATATATATGTATGTATGTATGTATGTATGTATGTATATATGTGTAAGGGTATACATATATATATATATATAAGCATATGACATATATGTGCGTGTATGCAAGGATGCATGTATGTATGTTTGTTTGTTTGTTACAGATACATATACACAGAGATGGAGACGCAGATAGATAGATTGGCAGATAGCCAGATAGATAGCTAGATAGATAGACAGATAGATAGACAGGTAAGTAGATAGAGTATAAAGATATAGATCTAGATATAGGTATTGGTATGGTTATTGGAATACATAGATGTAGATACAGATATACACGTAGATATAGATTTAGCGTCAGATTTAGATCTAGAGCAGGATGCAGACATAGACATATATATATATATATAGATACGGGAGACATACAAACATATAGACACATAGATACTATATACAGACATTGACATGTAGATAGACTCAGATTTATATATTATATAGATATGGATATAAACAAATACTCTTCAACCAGAATTTTTGGACTGAGGACTCCGGTTTACCAGACTTAATCAATGCCCACTGCATGGCAAGACACGGAACTTGTTGCCCGCAAACACTGCGTGCAGTCGCCGAAATAGTCTGTGCCGCTCTCTTTCACGATCCTAGCCGTCGGGCTACCGCAGTCACAACCACACCAAATCTTCGGCAGCACCTGCTACACAAGAAGCTGCTGTGCAGTATGCTTCATGGTAAAGTCTTCCTCTTACAGCTATCGAAAAAGTCCTGCACATATACATCAAGGCTTGCAACGTCATAGAGTAGATTTAGCTTTCGCAATGGCCTCTCCCTCAGAAAGAAAACTGCATGACTCCCAATGGGGACGGTGGCACTGGCACTGCGCATGCACACAGTCGTCGCATGAGGTCTGGGTGCTACTGTATCGAGGCATGAAAGCACGCCATGCTACCAACAAGTGCAAAAGTTCTCGTGCATTCTGCCAAAATCAGGACACAGTTCCAAATCTGTAACCTTAGGTTGACGCTGGCTGCTGGCATCCTTTCTGCATCCTTCTGTTGCGTCCTACCCGCATGGAGCCCTCGCACAACAATGCGAAAGCCTGCGCAGAACACCAATGCTGTCTGGGTCACGGGTGGACGATCTCTACCAGAAGCATGGCCCAAAAGGTCCTGATTGGCGAAAGATGAACACGTTGTGCGTATCTAAATGGACAGTGCGTGCATACACACTGCAAAAAAGTCACCTCGCACTTACGTGCCCCTGGGCCTTTGTGCCACCCAATCCGGCCCCGGCCCAATGGAACTTCTATCATCGGGCACTCCAGCTGAAACCCTGTAAACCCTCTTAGTTCAGTATGGAAGCCCTTGCTTGGACCAAGCTCTGGCATCAAAAAGAGGGCTCTGGAACGATCACAAGCCCGACACCTCGGCCAAACAGTCTATTTCTCAACCACGCAAACTCACCCCCAAAAGTTCTCTAAGCCTCTCAGCATCCCATGGTCCAAGCCGAAGCCCTACACTCCAAGTCCGGATGCCCGGACCTTAACCCGGCCAAGCCGCATCACGGCAAAGCAGATGAGAAAGGACCAGCCCAGAGCCTTCATACAGGTGGCCATCATCGTCAGAAGACGACGAAGCCTGATGCAATCATGCTTTTACAGCTTGGGCTTAGGGCTTTTTGTTGCCCCCTACTTAGCAAGGACGAGCCCGCATTGCAGGGTGATGTGCTGTCTGTGTGTATGCATGGGTTTGGGGTTTCGGGTCGGCGGAGCCTGATGCAAGCATGCTTTTACAGCTTGGGGGCTTGAGGGGTGGTGTGTCCTGGCTTCGGACTTCGCGTAGCTAGCCTGTCGCACATGAAGACATCTACAATTAAGATCCCGACACTACTGCAGATAATGGAAGTCAAGGAAAAGATAAATGAACTAAACAAAACAACACACAACATAACGACGAAAAAGAAACCTAACCAGTGGGCATGGGAGGTTGTACTTTGGTGTTTGTTTGGTTAGGCCTTATTTTTTGTTTTACTTGTTTGTATTGTTGTTTTATGCTTGCTTTGCCTTGGAAAGAACACAAATGAAACACAATGCAACAAATAACTCTTAAGTCTACGAGTCTACAACTTGCTCAAAGGGGCATGGCCGCACCTTCCTGTCACAAACCAGCATTCGCTGCCGATGCTCTGTATCATGCTAAGACCCTTGCTCGCAAAGGGCACACATGTGGTAAGGGAAGCAAAGCAAACCCTATGCAAGGTAAATACAAACTGCTCCCGCGCATTCCTTGCTCACAATGCCGGGATTGGGGTGTAAGGTGAAGGCTAAGTTCAGCTGCTCGATTACAAGTCACAGAACACGTGAAGGATGAGATCAAGTGGTACATATGGGAGCAACTCTATCAAGCCGCAGAATACTTCCAGCTTTGGCTAGCTTCTGTGGCAGACCGGAGAACTTCACGTGGTTGATGACTGGAGTTGAGATCAGAACATGCGGCGAAAACATGAAGTGCTCACCATGCCTGAAACTCGGAGTTGCCACGAGCTAGGCCTATTGAAAGGCCTATTGCGGGAGTTGCCGCGAGCTAGGCTTGTTAGGACCACAGCTGAAGACTGGCTGACATATATGGCGTACATCTGCAGCCGCACCAGCAGCCAGGAAGCTCTTTCAATGAAGTGCTCTTCCGCAACAGTCGAGTGAGGCCTTGTTGCTGAACCGAGGCCAACCGCTGACACTAGCCTTTCCCTGTATCAAACGTAGCTGTTCCATGCTATAGGGTTCCCTTCAGCAACCTATGTCCGCAGTTCAGTATCTAAGTTACCACAGGCAGAACAGGAATCGAAGTCACAATGCATAGCATACTGCAGGTGGTTTAGATGCCTCCGGAGGTGATGAGAGTATGAGTAGCAGTGTTGGGTGGTAGACTTGCTTCCCCAGTATACACCAAAAAATAAGGCTACCCTTTTCGTCGTATTCAAGAAGGGTCAAGCCAAACAACAAAAAGGCCCAGGGGTATTACTGCGGGACCAGGTAGAGAGTGATTTCACGAAGGGCTGGATTGCTCAGCTCCCTCGAGCACAGGAATAGAAAAGACGGTCTGAACACGGAATCGCGTGAATCGTCTCTAGATTTGGGGGTTTCCGAAATTAGGGGACCCCAATATAGTACCCTAAATAGTAGGATCCCTATTATAAGGGCCCCAAAATAAGGTACCCCTAATTTTCGGAAACCCCCATTTATCCAGGGAAAGGGCCTCAAGAGATCCTTCCCCTCTTGCAACTCACGAGGAGACAAGCCTGAATCATTACATGACGCTGATATCACTGCCCCGTGCTGCCACAGATGGACTATGTCTTCATTGCGTTGTCGGGCAGTCAGGATGTCTTGATACATGGAGCTTGCTCAAATACTACGGCCGTGATTCCCATGGCCATATGGATGGTTGTCAAAATTATATTACGGTCCCTTTTTGGGTCCTTATTATAATACGGCACCTAGTATTTAGGGTACCCCAAAAGAGACCATAATTTTGACAACTGCCCATATACACAATTCATCCTTGTCGCTACGATCCGTCTGCTGCGGTGGCACGATGCTGGAACGAGAGCATGCGCTCACCAGTTCAATATCTGCAGAATCTCGGGAATCTTGCTACTTGTCAAGCAAACCCAAGCGGCGGTCTCGAAGTCAAGCTTCAGCTTTTGCAACCGTTCGCACTTTCACTACTTGGGCCATACCGTGATGTAGGGGCATTAATAATTACAATAAGGCTTTGGGGCCCATTTTACTACAATTATAATAAGGAGCCCCCCCAAAATAGTATTGGTAATTATTTAGGCCCTACATTACTCTAGCTACCCTGAACCCTAAACATCCCTAAACCCTAAACCCTACGTTACTCTAGCTTCACCGCGAAGATTCGGAGGACACGGGCGACACGCAGCAAGCGCAGCCTTGGTGAAATCGCGGGGCCCGGGTGGCCTTTGGGCCGTGGTTTTGCTGGTGGAGGGGCCGGGAGGAGGACAGCAATATCATACAGTATATTAGCATATTACAGGATAATATAGTATAGTATATTCTAGTATGTTTTAGGTAGCATATCTTAGTAAATAGTACTTAGATACATTCCATTGCTCCAAGCCTGAGCCTATGAGCTCCAACCCCACAACATGAATGCCGAAGCCTATCCTGAATCAGCAAGACTTGCACAAAAGCCAAGGGGATCATCATACCTGAAAGACTGACGGGTAACCGCCTAAGCCCAGGTGCATTCCGATTCGGCCGAAGAATTCACCCATCCCCGTGAGGCTGAGGACGAGCTCTACCTGATGTCTCTGGCAGCTCTGTCGTTGTATTTGCTCCGGTTCTCTGTTCCAACCTCTGTCTGTGTCTGCCAGTGGACTTCACTTCGACTGCAGCCAGGGCTCGTAGCCACACAGAAGAACTCCGACATCAATCCTAAGCTGCCAGGTCAAGGATGCTCAATGATTCAAGCTTCAGATCTTCACCATCTCAGGGCATGCGGGTAGATAAGTCATTGGCTATACGATTCACATGGGCCAAAGAGTTTCTTGTCAAGGCAGCTGTCCGAAGCGGGCCAATTGGAGTTCTGAATGCCGGAGCCTCCCGGCAGAGTCCCAGCTGACAGACCCTGGGTGCATCCCACTTCACATCTGCATACTTTCTGCATTGCGGATCTTGTCGGCATTGTCAACTCAGTCAGAACGGCCTCTGTGGGTCATAGATGCTTCGGGTATGGTCAACGCTAATCCGCATATATTGGCGTGAAACTTGCCATCCCAATGACCAGCTGCATCTGAATGCCGAGACCTACCAGCCCCATAAAGCTTCATAGAGCCGCGAACCCTGAACCGAAAGCCCCTTTACTTGGCCTTACACTCGTAAACCCTTTCAAGAACCTACTGACGCCATCATTGAGGCTGCCGGCATGAAGAAAACGTCACGCCAAAGCTTCACGATGATGCAGATGCCATGTACAGCAAGGAAGAGACAGAGTTCCAATGTGTACCTGCGATATTTGCCTACGGGTGCTTCGGTTTGTATTGATTTCACATATGAAGCAGGGAATACAGCATGTTCGCGCAGTCGACAAGCGACGCATCACATCAACGCCAAGCTTCGACAGTACACGTCGCCATGCCATCAATTAGTAGCAACGGAAGTCGCATGTCTGTGTCTTCTCAATGTCTTAACAGCTAGAAGCAGATGAAAGAGGAACAGCAGCAGCAGCAGCAGCAGCAGCGAACGTAAACCAATGCAAAGGACAAGCAAAGCAAGACGGTCATTCACCGGCAATGACACGTACCTCGATGCTGCTGCAACGGCGCAAACAGCAGTAAAGGTGGTGGGAATGATGCTGCCAGCCATTGTCTAAGCCTCCTGTTCTTGCTGCTGCTGTTGATGCTGGTGCTGGTGCTGTTGTTGTTGTTGTTGTTGCTGTTGCTGTTGTTGTTGTTGCTGTTGCTGTTGTTGTTGTTGCTGTTGCTGCTAGTGATGCTGTAGTAGTAGTAGTAGTAGTAGTAGTAGCAGCAGCAGCAGCAGCAGCAGCAGCAGCACCATTAGTAGGAGTAGGTTCAGGAGTAGGAGTAGGAGCAGGAGTAGGAGTAGGAGTAGGAGTAGGTTCAGGAGTAGGAGTAGTAGTAGTAGTAGTAGTAGTAGTAGGAGTAGTAGTAGTAGAGTAGTAGAGTAGAGTAGTAGTAGTAGTAGTAGTAGTAGTAGTAGTAGTAGTAGTAGGTAGTGGTGGTAGTAGTAGTAGTTGTTGTTGTTGTTGTTGCTGCTGCTGCTGCTGCTGTTATTGATGATGTTGTTGTTGTTGTTGTTGTTGATGTTTTTCTTGTTTTTAATCTTGGTGTTGCTGTTGCTGTTGCTGTTGCTGTTGCTGTCGCTGTTGTTGTTGTTGTTGTTGTTGTTGTTGGTGGTGGTGGTGTTGTCGTCAGCGTAGTTGTTGTTGTGGTTGTTGTTCTGCTGCTGCTGCTGCTGCTGCTGCTGCTGCTGCTGCTGCTGCTGCTGCAGAGCAGCACACAAGTGAAGAAGCCCAAGGTGCCATCGGAAGAAAGGAAACGGTAAAGTAGTAGCAATGACCGACATGCTAGTCAGAATCACAATCATGGTTATCGTCATCATCCCCATCGCCATCATCATCAGCACGTCCACTCTACTTGCTGCTGCTGCTGCTCCTCGTTGTTGTGACATCTCGGCTTTGAGGTTGGGGTTCAGTGTTTAGGGTTTATGGTATGTAGGTATCAGGGTGCAGGTTAGGAACAGAAACAGGAGATGACAAGATTGTTGAGACTTGTGGTTTGCTTCGCACGGCAAGCTCCCGCGACGCCTACCCTAAACCCTAAATCCTAAACCCTAAACCCTAAACCCATAGAGTAAATGTGAAAAAGGGACTCTACCCTAAACCCTAAATCCTAAACCCTAAAGCCTAAATCCCTACACCTAGAATTCCTAAACCAGGCTTTGCTTTATCGGACAGAAGCTCGAGACTTAACCTCTAAAACCCAGAGACTCCGATATCCCTTGATGAAGGAATATACCTTAAATCATATTAGGGATCCTACTATAATATAAGGTATATTCCTTAATTCAGGGATATTGGAGTCTCTGGGTCCCCACAAAGCCCGGAATGCTTCAGGCTCCGTCCTCCGGCTCTTGCTTTCTCGCTTCCTGGCACAATCTGTCCCGTCGCAGAGACACCATCGTCGGATAAGCCTCAACTTGCCCTGAACCATACTTAACCTGTAGACCCTACTGTACGCCCAAAACCTACAGAACTCTGCAATTTGGGGCATAATGCGCCAGGCGTCGGTTCGGGTTTGGAGTTTAGACCCTCAGCTCTGACACCTACACGCAGAGAACCCAATACCCTTAATGATGGAATACACCTTAAATCATAATATTAAGTCCCCTGTAACTTAAGTTATATTCCTTGATTAAGGGATATTGGGTTCTCTAGGCATGACAAACCGTGCACGTGGCTCCGGGTGTTCAGGGCTTTCATTTGAGTGGCTTCGGGGGCTATGGTCTATGGTTTAGGGTCGCGGCTTTTGGGTAGCACCACAGAGCATTAATATAGGGGCCTTAATGTTTAGAATAGGGTTCGAGGGTATCTTATACTATAATTACAGGAAGGAACCCCCCAAAAAATCCGATTCTTATTATTAAGGCCCCTACATTAGGCTTTCGGAAGAAGGTCCCCACCTTCAGGGATGATCAGAGGATGCTATATCGGACAAACGTTCAGGAACATGAATGACGTTCAGAACCCTAGTCTCTTGAGCGTGAAAGACAAAACTCCCTGCTAACATGAGCCTTAAATCATCCTGAATAGGTTCAAGAAGGTTTTCAGGGGCACATGGTACTATATGAATAGCTTTAGGAAGCCTAGGGAATAACGTTTTTGCAGTTGATACATATCCCGGCTTCTACGTCAGGCTTTATTGCCATGAGGATTCACAGCATCCGAAGCCGAATCCCATCTGAGGCACCTCGGGGTGCAGCTTGGCATAGAAGTAGGCCTGGTGATGGTTCAGGGTTTAGGCTTACTTAGGGCTGGCTTTCAACCCCAGTTCAAAACCCTGGCCTTGTTTCGGCAAAGGGCAAAGGAATCATGCCACGAGTTCTCGCTGCCGCTGTCTCAGCGGTTATCTAGCTGTCTAGCTCTTACTCAGCAGCTTGAGGGCCGCGACCGCTACATGGCTGCAACTTGGATGGTACTTGAATGCGAAACTAACTTGGCCTCAGAAGCGCATCATCGTTTTACTCTAGTAGTACCGAATTCTCCAACCCGCGATCTTGACAGCTGGCTCCTGTCTGCTGGCGCAAACTTAATTCAACCCTTCCGCGAACCCTCAACTGCCTCCCTCCACTGCAACATCTTCTCATAGCACTCATCCGGGTATAAGCGCGAGGTGTCCTGCCGACGGCCGATTCGTTTGCTTTTCTTGTTTGAGAGCTTCCCGACTTAGGATCGACGTTTAGGAGTCAAAGGCCAGGGCATGCAGCTGAAAGTTGCAGAATCTTGTTTTGGAACGACGGTACGACAGGTAGGCTTCGGGTTCGTCTTCTGCGTCAGCAAATGTGGTCGTGATATAACGGGAACACTCAGACATGATGGCTCATTATTGTTGAAATTTAGTTTTGCAAGACAGCTTGCAGAGTGTCAGTGATGGAAAGCCCAACCATTTTGGGAATGGGAACTGCCAAAGACATCTTCCCGAATAATGTCTACTCTACAACAAAGAGCCGGGTCCTGCCTATGCTTGGAGGGAACGGAAAAGTTAGCTTCCACATGTCTCCATAGTCGTTCAGCCTAGAGTCGCGGTCGATACCTTTCAGAAGCGAATGGCAGCAACAAGACGAATAGTGGTGATGGCGGCAGTGGCGGGGTGAGACGGTGTTGGCGGAATTGCTGTTGTCGAGCAGAATACTGCATGATGCACAAGAAGAACATCTCAGAATTCAAGCAGTCTAGGGTGCTCGACCCAACGCAGGATTTTGTCCATCGATGCAGGATGTTGTCCACCCACAGTAGTACTGGCCGCCGCCATTAGAATCTTGTGTCCCTGAACCGAAGAGCTGTAGACACTTCCAAAGATCATGCCGTAGCCACTTCGCACCCGTTATCAACATCCTGATAGCAACTTTGGTTGGGGGTTCATCATCATGGAACTCTCAACCCTAAACCCTAAACCCTGAAACAGAACTCTAGGGCGAACTCGCATCCGCAGCAAAGCGCCTTCTTGATATGCGGCGTGGGCCTGTGGAGAACACTTCACTTCGCGTTTTGGGCTCTATGCTTCTAGGCTGAAGTTCGTTTAGAGTTTAGGGTTTAGGTATACGTTGCCAGCCATGAAACAACCAGCTTTCTAGATCTGCTGGTGGTTTACAGCCGCCTGCGGCATCCACTGGGGACCGAAGGTCAGCGCGACGGTTCCGGCCTACAGGCCTAGGGGTTCAGGGTTTAGGGGATAGGGTTTGGGTTTGAGGGTTTAAGGGCTTATCGGCTTAGGGGTCAGGGTTTTTTTTTATTAGGGTTTAGCCGTACAGCCCAACACTTCAGAAATGCTCAAATCAGGTGAACATAACTGTGCAGACGTGCGAACTCTTCACTTGGACCTTTAAACCCTCCGATATGTCAAGCCTGACCCGGGACCCTAAAACTTTAACCCTGCACCCTAAGCCTTAAACCCGAAGCCCCAAACCCTAAACCCAAACAACAAAGCCAGAACCCTCCAGCAGGAAGTTCCTCACACCTGAAGCACCTTAATAAGTCGAACGGTGGTTGGGATGAGTCGCTTGTAGAATGTTTCGATAGGGACTGTGATGGGGAGAAAGGGCCTGCACTTCATCGTCAGAACAGGACTTGCGTGGACATTGTAAAAAAGGATGCAGTCCTAGGCAAGTATGGCAAGTAGTAAATCACAACACCCGCAGTTTCAAACCAACACGCACTGTCGGGGCCCTAAACCTCAAGAGACCTAACGTGGGGTTTCAAGGATCTCTTCTGCAAGGGCTTATCGATATGTCAATCCCCCTTGGTGTCCGTGCTTTTTCGATTTCAGCAGCCGCTTCCAGCAGGGCTCTGAGACGAGCTTCGGTAGGTCGAAGTTGACGCCCTGAGGTTTCAGGGGTTTGGGGCGTAGAGCTTTGGGCTTGGGGGCCAAAACTTTTTCCCCAGCCGCCAGCGGACGAAGTCACGTGGCAGGGACATTCGTCCGAAGTGAAACTGAAGATGCAAGCCTTTTACAGGGGATCCCGCAATTCTTGTTCAGTCGACAGCACAGGTTGAGGGTCAGGACTCTTCGAATCTTCAAGGCTTGGGTTAGTTGAGGGCTTCTGGTTCTAGATGTTTAGAGGCTTTCCTTGGAAGATCCGGGGTGGACATGGTCAGCACCGTTGACAGTTGCGGGTCTTGTGCTGGCGGCTTCAGGTCAGCCCACGATGGTTCGAGATTTAGGGCGTAGGATTTCAGACACGGATGCTGTTACTCCCTTGGCTTAAGGATTGTTTAAATTGAAAGCTCTGCAAGCTCTGCAATTGTGTAGGGTTTCGGGCTTAGGGTAGGAGCGTTCAGAAGCCGATGGGCCCAAACAAATGCCCCCGACAAGATTTCAGAAACTCCTGTTTTGCCTCAACTGCCATTGCCCGCAAGTTTCGCGATTCCGTCAGTAGCTCTAACCGCGAAAGTCCATCTCTTCCTTTTGCCTCTTGACAATACTTTTCTGTGAGCTTTCAAAGTCCCCAAACCCTGAACCCAAACCCCTAAACCCTAAACCCTGAACCCCTAAACCCTAAACCCTAAACCCGAAACCCTAAACCCTAAACCCCAAACCCTAAACACTAAACCCGAAACCCTAAACCCTAAACCCCAAACCCTAGACACTAAACCCGAAACCCTAAACCCCTGAACCCTAAACCCCTAAACCCTAAACCCTAAACCCTAAACCCCCACCCTAAGGGTCCATATGTTAGGTTTAGGGTTTAGGGTTTAGGGTTTAGGGCTTAGGTTTTAGGGGTTGGGTTTAGGCTTTAGGGTCCATGTATACTACCATTATGGAATTAGGTGCCCCAAACCCTAATATGAATGGTCTTTTGGGACCTCATACCATCATCTTAGTATACATGAACCCTCTGGGACAATGTTGAAGCTCCCCAAAAGAGATGCCCAAACCCCCTATAGCTACCTTTAATCACAGTAAGGGTTCCTTTCAATGGTGGTTCTACTCCGTAGTTGATGGGGTTTTCCCTCTTCTGGTAGTTATATTCCGTAATTAGAGGGTTGTGCCTTTAAAGGTAGTACCATGTCGTTCTATTCCGCGTATATCGGAGTGTGGAGTCTCTGGTAATCAGGCCTTCTTGTCCAGGTCGTACTTGCTCGTGCTCACCTCGGCGGCGGCGTGGCAAGGCTGGCGGAATACTGAAATCGTTGTAGAGAATCAACCACCAGAAAGACCTACTCCTAAGGGCTCCTTATCATGATGTTACTATGGTATATCTCGGAATTCTATTCTATTGCTGACTATAATCGAAGCTCGTAGATTAGTCTCACGTCGCAGCTTGCATGTTTACTATCGAGACGCTCAGTAGGAGCATCAGCATCACTTATAAGGTCCTCATAAACGCTATATGAGTCTTGAATCGATCACTTGGAACCTACCAGTGTACGGAATGGTAAACAATCTTCCTTGAGGGCCAGGCATTCCTGAACCTTCCCTCAGCATGCGCAGACTCTAAACTCTGAGCCCTAAGCTGTTTTTCGACTTAGTGCTGAAACACTGAAGCTAAATCTCACACTGCAAAATCGAAGGCCTTCAGCTTTGCATGGGGCGGGAATGGGATACAGTCTTCTACTAAGCAGCATTCAACCATAGATACAGACGGCTGGACACCCATACCTTCACACTACCCGCACATCTATCGCATGAGCCCAAAGAGCTTCACAGCCTAGAGAGACAAGGTCAAGTGTCGTCACCTGCCTAGCTGATGTGCGCCACATTGCAAGGCTTGAAAGGGGAAGCGCGTCTAGCATTCCCTGTCGATGTCTTCCCAAACCCTCTCCTTCGCAATTGATCACCACTCCTCAATGCCTCACCGCCTAAATCCAAACTGTGGTAAGGGTTTGGATGTCTCGACATTTGGGGCTCTTGCGCATTTGCTTCACCCTAAACTCCTTCAGCCCTCCCAGCATCTGTATTGGGGCCCCATTAGCACCACGTAAACCCTTTTTTTTGCAACAGGCTTTCCACTTCGCCCGGAGACCACGTAAACCCTAAACCCTAAACCCTAATCGAACCGTTACAGAAACCCTGCAGCACCATTTATAGAACCATTCTCCAGGCCCGGGCGTTGATGCTGCGAAGGAGCTTTAAGCTCACCTTCCGGGACTTTTTGCGGCCTAGGAGAAACCTGCAGGTTTGAATCCGCTAAAGATCTGTGTAGGGACCCTAAACCCTAAACCCTAATTAGCCTAAGCCCTAAACAAAAACTGGATCTGTCAGGGGTCAGGGAGCCTCTTTGTGACGTTTGATTCAGCCTGAACTAAAGGGAACGAAGGACTTCCAAGTTGTAAGTGGGGCTTGCGTTGCGCGGGTGGAGCAAAGCCTTACTTCCCCAGTAAGCCAGGGAAATAAAAGGTTAAACTTTCAGACTACTACTAGATTATGAGAACCCAACAAGTTTAAAGGTTGGGTATGGGGAACGAAGAAGCCTTTCTAGATCAGAGTCTTTGGCTGGGGAATTGCATACGAAAAGTAGGGCCTCGAACGCTCACGGGCAGGTTTCTCGGCTCTTAGTACATGACGGCACCAAACCGCTCCGAGCCTGACTGTGACAAGAACATCCCTAAACCCTAAACCTTGGCTTGAAAAAGCGCAAGATTCCACCAGTAAGGCTCTTCGGATCGGAATATTAAAATAAGGTTCTGGGGACCTTTATACTATAACCATAAGAAGTAACCCCGCAGAATAATGTTAGGCAATTGTGTAGGCCCCTATATTACTCTGTGTGTCCTGGCAAGTCTAGAGGCAAGTCCCATAGACTATGCGCAGAAGCCTGGTGCTCTGTATGAGGGTTTAGGGTTTAGGGTTTAGGGTAATGTCTCTGGTTCCAGGTTACAAGTGCCCCCTGGCCCACACGAAATGTAGGTAATAACTCGACGAATCAACTACTCCTACATATAACCCTACTTCTGACTACCCAGGAAGCTCCAAGTAATGTAGGGGCCTCAATAATTAGGAAAAGGTTTTGGGGTATATTGTACTGTATAATGACAATAAGGAGCCCACCAGAATGGTATAGGTAACTATCAAGGCCCCTCCCGAAACCCCAAACCCTAAACCCATAGTAGTATAGGTAGTATAGGGAACTATTAAGGCCCCTCCCTAAACCCTAAACCCTAAACCCAGAGTAGTATAGGTAGTATAGGGAACGATTAAGGCCCTATGTTAACCCCGAAGAACGCCATAAGTTGGCCCTAAACCCTAAACCCTAAACCCTAAACCACAAACCCTGGGGCCCGCGGCCTCAAATTCTTGTCCGTGGCTCACACCACGGAAGTAGACCCGCTGGTCCTGCTTTTCTTTGCGGTTGCCCCCTAAACTCTAAGGACTCTATGCCTTGGGTACTGCCCCCCTACACTAACAGTCTATAATAGGGCTACTATTCAGGGCCCAAATATATCCATAATATAGATATTATCCGACTGTTACTGTGTGTGGGCAGTACCCAATCTATGCCCTGCATGACACCAAGATATCTTCAGGCACCTCGTGTTGCTCCGTAACTTTACTGTCAATGTCATCATGCCAAAGTGTGTTGTGCTCCTTGGGCTCTCGCCGATCCTCTCGCAAAGTAATCCTTTGATAGCTACACAGGAATAGTGGTGGCAAAAAGAGGAGGAGGTGAAGGTGAAGGAGGAGGAGGAGGAGGAACTAGCTAATGTCGAGTCCTTCTGCAAGCGTAGTGGTACTTCTCGTGCTAGTCGCAGTAGTGGTGGTAGTAGTCAGCATAGCCGTAGTCGTTGTGGTGATGGTGGTGGTGGTGGTGGTGGCGGCGGGAGCCACAGTGACTGCCGTAGGGAGCGGAAGGTTTCGGAATTGTCACTTTGTAGACTTCCTTTGTCTAGAGGATTCTTCAACCCCAATCGCAGCTAGGCAACTCTACCCGACGTGCCAGGGCTCAACCCCAAGCCACTTATGACATGTCACCCCAGCCCTACATGCGCGATGTCCGGCATCCCGGAACCACACTCGATAAACTTTGCTTGACCGTGGGCCCTGCGCCCTGAACCCATACAACCAAGGATGTTTGTAGGAGATGAAGCAGAAGCACAACCACCCAAGGAGACACATCCAAAGCACCTCAGAAGCGTCCCAGCCAAGACACGAGGTCCGCTCAAAGCTTTCTTGTTCAGGGCTGAAGTAGTGTTGGTGTCAGAGGATTGAACTGGGCTCTAGAGGTTCTTGTTGGAGCCAAGATTGTTCTGCTTTACTCCGAGGCCCTTTGATTCAGGAGTATAGTACGGATCCGAAAACTGAAACATGTGAGCCTTAACGGATACAGGAATCCCTGGCTAGGTTTAGTTTTTAACCCCCCAAGACTCCAAATAAAAATAGTCCGAAGTAGGTGGTATTTATCGACTCTAGACCCCAAAGTAGGTAGTATTTGTATACTTGGAGTCTTAGGGAGCTTAAACGGCTTCCTATCTGTTCCTACTGCTCTGCCTCCAGCTCCACCTCCGGCTCGGTGACATCTTTCAGCGGAATGCTTAAGAAGATCCTCAGCGCGCTTGTGGCAGGGAAAAGGGTTTAGGGTTTAGGGTTTAGGGCTTAGGGTTTAGGGTTTAGGTTCATGACTAGAACAGGGTTTTGGGCGGAAAATTGTACTAGATGTAAGATGATATAAGGAACCCGAAGGACTCATGTGTTGGTATCTGTTCAGGCCTTACATTAGCCGCCCCAGAAGCCCAATTACGGACATGATGGGCCTTTAATCATTCTAACCGATGGTCATAAAGGAACACTAGCCTACAAGACAGGAAACTGTGCTTCGAGTGTAATATAGCGGCCTCAACAAATGGAGTTGGGCTTTGGGGTATATCTGACTATAGATACGACAAGGAACCTTAACGAATAATATTGGTAACTAAGCTATTCCGGCTTCTATATTATGGCCAGCGAGTGTCCGTTAGTTGCAAACTCTCTCAAGAGCTTTGTGCTGTTCGTGGCGGTTTGCTCCCATCTGTCGCTACAGCCTCACGAAAGCAAAGCTTTGGTATCTACAGATTGAAAGGACAAGGTGCTGCCTTGGTTGTGTGATTTGCACACTGTCTGGCAAGCCGCTCGCTCGTTCGTCTTTCCATTCTCTCGGTCTCTCGCTCTCTCTCTCTCTCTCCCTCTCCCTCCCTCTCTCTCTCTCTCTGTCTCTCTCTCTCTCTCTCTCTCTCCCTCTCTTTCAAAACCCTATTTTGACCATCAAGGCCCCTACATTATCTTCCTGTCTGTTTCGCCCCAAGCCTTGCAACTTAATCCGCCATGCTGAATCCATAACCTTGCCCATAGACTCCACGATCCCTTCGTTTTACTTCTTTTCATGCTAAGTAGCCCTTGAGTGATCTTACAGATGGGAGGTTGGGTGATGTAGGCCACTGATTCATACAGCACCCTTCGAAGGCCCCAACATTGCGACCCCTACTATGCCCCTATAAACGGCAAGGGTTGAATGACCCAGGGATCAACATTAACGTTCGTATGCTACGAATCTTCTGGCCTGACTGCGCACGTAGGCGCTCCTGGTTTCGGTGGATAAGGGTTCAAAGGGTTTAGTAGGGGTTCTTTGTAGGGCTGTCAAGGATTAGGGCTTAGAGGGCTTTTAGTTTGATGACACATCCCACAAAATTCGCCCTAAAGTCTTACAGGAGCGAAGAGCCATGCCGAAAGCTCCTTTGATCCAGCTTGGTGCTGGGCTTGTCCGGCTTTTGCCCCCACAGCACCTTGGTCGCAAGCTTTTTGCGAGTTGTTCGTTCGATCTTTTGCGACCCTATAGGAAGGAGGCAACACTGGCAGTGGTGAAGAAACCAGGGTTGTCTAGCCAGTTCGGCCCCTAGAGCATCACGGGAAGCATCATGCCTGCATCGAGCACCCACTTCCTAGTATCTGGCTACCCTACCCAATCCCCCAAGCTCTCCCCAGCAAGCTCCAACAGGCACAACAATCACCAACAACCCCTAAACCCTAAACCCTACACCGAAGAACCCCAAACCCTAAACCGAAGAACCCCAAACCCTAAGGAGCTCCTAACTGCCTTTAATCCCTAAGCCCTAAACCCTAAACCAAAGAACCCCAAACCCTAGGGAACTCCTAACTGCCTTTAATCCCTAAACCCTAAACCCTAAGGAACTCCTACAGTAAGGGCCTTTAGGGCCCCCCGATCCCATGTTCGGTGCCGCGGCGCCGTGGGTAACTTGGCACTCGCCTCGCTGGGTCGCCAAGCCTTCAACAGCTCGGTTTAGGGTTTAGGGTTTAGGGTTTAGGGTTTAGGGGTTTCAGCACTCACTCTCGAACATGTCTAGTCGAGGTTCCTGGTACACGACGATGTGCACATTGGCACTGTTTAGGGGTTTAGGGTTTAGGGTTTAGGGGTTTCAGCACTCACTCTCGAACATGTCTAGGCGAGGTTTCTGGTACACGACCATGTGCACATTGGCACTGTTTAGGGGTTTAGGGTTCAGGGGTTTAGGGTTTAGGGTTTAGGGTTTAGGGTGATTGGAGTTGTTCCAATTTCTGTGTGTTTTGCCGCTTTGGTTCTGGAGGGGGTCTGAGGACTACATGTTGTGAGATTTGGGCATGTTTTGAGGGCATGTGGGCTTAGGATTTAGGCAACCTTGCTGTTGGTATCTAGGCTTCTCGGCGGGCATTAATTATGCAGGAAATTGTCTGTTAGCATCCCTAACGAGACTTTAGGGTTCGGCTAGATTGGCGGATTGGGGTTTGTCTTGCGGTTTAGGTTGAGGGCTGAGGATGTGGGGAATTCTCCAAATTACAGTCCCTTTGTAGATCCCAAATATAGTACGGCACCCCTATAAAAAGAACCCTAAAAAGGACCCTACTTTAGAGAACTGCCGGTTTACGGCCTTAGCCTTTTTGCCTTTATCCAGCCTGCCTCGCCCGATAACTGGTTTGGGGTCCTTTACAGTGGAATTATACTAGGGAGCCCCTTAAAATACTATAGGTAATTATTGAGCCCTAAGCCCTAAACCCTTAAAATACTATAGGTAATTATTGAGGACCCTGCATTACTGTGGCGCTGCCGGGGCCGGCCTGGAAGCTGGCTTAATGCCTGCATTAGACCACGGCGCTCGTGGATACCCAGAGACTCCAATATCCCTAAATTAAGGAATATACCTTAAACTATCGTAGGATCCCTAATATGATTTAAGGTATATTCCTTCTTTAAGGGATTTTCGAGTCTCTGGGTATGCACAAACAGTTCCGAAGCACCTGGCGCTGTCTGCGCCCGAGTCATGACCGCATTGCAAGGTCAAAGGGGTCTCCGCTTCCCGACATTTGGCCGCGAAGCCCTTCAGCCGTAACCCCAAATAACCTACCTTCTTAAGGACTTACATCCCTAAACCCTAAACCCTAAACCCTTCAGCCTTAACTTTTTTAAGGATGTATATAAAGAAATCATAAGAAGGAACCCTAAAAAGGTAGGCTCTTTGGGGCCCAGGTAAGCCTTAAGGCTGCTGGCTTCAAGTTATGCGACGGAGCACATCACCTTCTCCCACTTTGGGCGGCTCTTACCGCGGCCCTCACCATGCCATGAGTGGATCACGCAAGCTCGGCCGAGGCCGCTTGGACAGGCGAAAGGTTCATCCCAGTTCTTGAATCACCCAGAGACTCCGATACCCCTGAATTAAGGAATATACCGTAAATTTTAGTAGGATCCCGAATATGATTTAAGGTATATTCCTTAAATAAGGGATATTGGAGTCTCTGGGCAAGGCGCCCAAAGGGACGCTAGTCTGGGAGCTGGGTTTGGCACAGAAGTGTGAGAGAGCCATCGTTTCGTATGTCTACGCGCACTGTCCAAAGACCTCAAACCTTCGCACCTCCCCGAATGTGGAGATGGGAAAGACCTGAAACTCCACAGGGATTTTACCTGGACCCAGAAGTCTGTAGAAGAATGGCCTTTTGTGGGTGCTGGGCCATGATTTTACTTACTTTTCGGGGTTTAGGCATGGCCGAAAGGACCACCCCCAGAGCCGGAGGTCAGAACCGCACGAACCAGGAACCTGCCTCCAGCAGTACCGTCCACCTCATCTGCCGATGTTTGGAGTTTAAGGCTTTTGAGGATCATTATCGAGGGGCCTTAATAATTAGAATAGGGTTGTGGGGTGTATTATGCTATAATTGTAATAAGGAACCCCCAAAATAGTATGTGTAATTGTTATTATTAGGGCTTGAAGTATCGAGCTTTGGAGACTTAGGTCAAGATTCAAGTCTGGGTGTTTTATACGATGTGGACCTGGGGCAGTGGCGACTGCTGGCATGTGGGGGTCTGGACTTGCAAGCAAACTTGCCAAGAGCTTGTAGCAACAGATTGCTCGTGGGATCGGTTCGTCCACATTGGGGCCTGGGCCATTCTGAACCTCACATGTGGAGCGTGTATGAGGTTCCCGAACAAATTGGACAGTTGATGTTGCCCCTGATAAGAGGATCGATCGTAGCTGTCATGTAAGGACGCCTATAGCAGGAAGCAGTACCCCGCACGAACAAGTATACGGTCGCTGAATTAAACAATCCCTTCTCGAATCCTTGCAAACCCCCAGACGAAGGAGCGTCGATTAATTGTGAGCTAAGGCGGGGCTACATACAAGTCCTTAGTTCAGGGATCCCAACATGCCACCTAATGTAGGGGCCTTAATAATTAGAATAGGGTTTGGGGGTATGTAATACTATATCTACAATAATAAGGAGTCGCCCAAAACCTTATTCTAACCCTACATTAATTGGAGCTACTCAGCCGACCCTAAAGCCCAAAACCCTTCTCAGCCGTTTCTGAGCCCTGGAAGGCTTTCCCGTAAACTTTGGGCCCCTGCGCCAGCAGAGTGGAAGTCAAACGGATCATAGCGTCGAGGCTTCCCGGAGTTTGTTTCAATCAACTCCGGGCTTAGAGGAGGATTTGAGAGAAAGCCTGGGGAATCTCTCAACTTCAACCGTCAGAGGGGAGGGATCCTATAGTCAAAGGTCGGATTGTTTCTCGATTTTTCCGGACTTTTGAAAACTCGGTGGGCAAAAGCGAGGTCTTTCAAAATGCATGGGCTCTTGCACAAAACGTCCTTAAACGCCTGGACTTCGAAGTCCTGATGGTCTCTACGTGGAGTGCCATGGGGCCGGAAACGAAAACTGCTCAGCTGTGCCACGACATCATTCTGTCCTGAAACCTAAACTTTTCTTGAGCAACGTCACGCGCCAAACTCGAGCCGCAGAGCTGCGCAAGCAAGGCCAATAAAGATTTTGTTGGGGGCTTCAGCTTCACCATGCTTCACTGATACCCCACTCTTCCCTAAATGCTGCAACAGGCGAAATCTGGTTTGTAAGGCTAGCGAACAGCAGCCGTCCACCACTACATCTGCAAGAGGCATAAGCAAACACACGGATGATGCTAGCGAAGACACTGGCGATAACTGCGAGGTGCATGACTGCCGATGATCCCTACCACAAGCCCCCAAATCCCAGGCGTAACACTACCACGGCAACTGCATCCAGAAAGCTCTTGCCCACAAGGCCCTCGCTGCTGAAGAGCGTTTCTTCCTGCGGGCCCTCCGGATGCCTCAGGGGTCTGGAGATCTTCGCATGAACCTTTGCCTTTGGGGGGCTTGTGCCCAGAGACTCCAATATCCCTTAATTATGGAATACACCTTCAATTATAATAGGATCCCTGATATGAATTAAGGTATAATCCCTAATTAAGGGATATTGGAGTCTCTGGGTGGTTGCAGTCGACCTGGCAAACGGCGTGGAGCAGAGCATGGGCCGCTCGCTTTTTCTGCAGCTCTCTGTCGACTCACTTGACTCACTTGACTCAACCCAGAGACTCCAAAAGACCTTAATTACTTAAGGGCTGCTAAAAATCCCCAAAAGTCATGCAAGGTACATTTGTTTGATAAGGGGGCTTCGAAGTCTCTCTGGGCAACTTGGGATGGATTCGATCTCATGTCGTGCCAGCTGTGGTGGCTTCCGTGGGAGGCAGCAGAACGCCGGCCCGAGCTTTCTCGCCCACTCAGACGCGGGAACAAAATGTAAGCAACCATAACAAGGAAATGCTAAACAACAATGTGCTCTCGTTCTTAAACATAAAGTCATGAGGCTATTCTAAGTCTCATAACACGCACCCAGGAAAACCCTTCAACTCTAACGGTGCCGAACCCCTTGAACTATACCCTAAACCCTAAACCCTAAACCCTAAACCCTAAACCCTACTCTCCATCTTCAGGTCTCTTCTGCGTGCCTGAGCCTTAGATGGGGATCCAGGGTTCAAATTGAACTACCAGAACCTACTTTTTTTTGTAGGGTCCCTACCAGTTCTATATTAGGACAGTTTAGGGGTAGTCATGAGTGGCTTAAGGTAGGGTTTCGGGATTCTTCATCATCAAACCGATTTTGCACAAAGCTTGGGATGTTCAGTAAAACTCTAAAGCCCTAAACCCCCTAAACCCCTAAACCCCGCAAACCCCCAAAGCCCCAAACCCTAAAACCCTAAAGCCCTAAAAGGAGGACTGCTCCGTGCCGTTGTTGTCAGCTGCGCGGCTAACCTCGGTAAAGTTTTGCCTGCTGCTTCGCAGCATGCAGCTTCGACATGTGAGACCGAACCCTAAACTCTTAAATAAAGCGCTTATAGAACCTTCGTAAGACCTCTAGGCCCAAGGCCCAAAAGCCCTGAATCCGAAAGCTCTGAAGCCTTGATAGATGGTACCCTAGATTTCAGTTTTCAGTCTGAAGGGGGCAGGGAATACTCGGCCCTACGGCCGGCAGGAAGCAGGGCTTCAGGAGCCTAGATTCTAAGCTGCGGGGCTCTAACCCCTAAACCCCGTTTTGAACCGAGACTCTGCCAATCTGCTGGGAAGCAGCACTTACAGAGTATTGCATCTGGGAATAAACCCAAGGGGCCCGCCGAAGTCCACAAACCCAAAAATACAGTTGTGCGGCAAGCTCGGCGCAAAGGTCAGTCGGCTTTGCCGAGTGACCCTTGACATGGCCTACTGGGCGTTTGAGAAGACTTACAAATAAGCTGAGCAGCAAGCTGTTGACTCTGCAGTTATAATTCTGTTTAGGGTCAGGGGTTGAGTGCTAGAAAGCTTGGGTAGCTTTTGTTTCCTTCTTCGGCTTTGGGTTTGGGATTGTGGCTTTGAGAAATGGTCCCCCTGACGAGATAGCTCATCTGGACATCCCATACCAAGCCTAAGTCCACCTAGCATATTAAATCCTCGTCCTCTTCGCGAGGTGAAATTTCACATCCGATGTAGGAACTCGCCAATAACCATGATGACCTCAGACTTACTCTGAAGGTCTCCGGAATCCCACTTGCAGCAGCCCTTATACCCTAAAGTAAGACTTCCTGGTGCTCAGGTGCTTTGTCTATGTTTGCATTCTCAGCCGTAGAGGCTTCATGGTGAGCTTGCCCACAAGGACCTCCCTCTCAGGGCGCAAAGAGCAGCAGCAAAGCGGCGACCTGCAAAACTGATCCGTTGTGCTTTAACCTGGGCTCTTGCTAAGGTTCTTAGCAAGTGAAAGTACAATAGGTCTGGGCATAGTAACTTAGCTTAGTTAAGTTCTTGCACAACAACCCAGCAAAGGGAAGTTTGCAAACTTTTGCGCGCGAGGCTCTGGGGCAACCCCTGTCCTGCTCGAGAGTTACCGGGCAATGGCAAGACCCTGCAAGGTCCGTCTTTCCCGGTGAAGGCTTATCTAATGCTGCATAAATCCTTCAGCCACAAATTGCAAATCCGTAGTTACTCATCCATGTATGATGACACGCAACTGTGAACCCAAGCAGGCCCACAGATGTTAACACACCATAGAGTCACAGATGCTTTGTAAAGCTCTCAACCTGGAGTGATGCCCTTGCTGCGGATTTCTGCCTGTTCCCACATGGTAATTCGTAAACCAAAGAAAAAATTCACACTAATGACGGGAGTCCCTCGGCTCCTAGGAACATCGAAAACGGCGCATGCAAGCTCCATGATGTGGACCTTGCGACCACCCATACCAGCTCAGGCGTCAAACCGTTACAAAGACCTCCCTCACGTGCAAGCCTAAAGCCTCGACTCCAGAAATCCCCATGCAACACGACACGCCCACCTGGCGCTAGTTGTAGACCCCGGAGAAGGTGAGCAGGTTGTCGCAGACAGTGTTCCGGAGCCCTGATCACGAACAAAACTGGCTGAAAGACTCGGGCTCATGCAAGAAACGAACTTTGTCTTCAAGCGTTTAGAGGGGGTGGAGGATTCAGCAATCTAACTGGCTCTAGGATTAGGAGTTTCAGGCATTTCATGCTTTCTGGTTCCTGATGGATCTCCTGCCTTGCCAGGCTCATAGGAGCCTACGGCTGGGGATTAGTAGTCCACCTAACATAAGACACCTGCCTCGGCCTGCGCTCGAAGAAACCAGAACAAGGCTTGAAGCGACAAACACATACCGCTGTGTAATGCGGCGGACTTGAGCAAACAGATCCCAGGCCTAAGGCCAATATCAATGCTGAACCTCGAAAACCTTTCCGAAACCTTCCAGACCAAGGACCAAGCTGGTGCTTGTGATTTATGTCGGTTTCGGAGTCGTGGAGTTGTTTTCGCACTCGGCATGGAAATCGTGATTTAGGGGCTATAAGCTAACCGCTAGAATTCGAGCATCTACCACTTTCATAGAGCCTCGACTGCCGCCTCCCCGCTCTTGCGAAACGGGCACAGTCGAGACGAAGGCCTAACCCAAGCCCGACAGTTCTTGGAAGCTTCTTCCTCACACATTGACATTGAAAGCTTGAAGTCACCGAAATGGTGAGGTGAAAAGACAGAAGCAGTAACGCATCATGATCTGCGGAACCTACAACCCTACACTCAGCACCGTCACAGAAACCATTGTGATACCAAAACCAGTATCCGGCCATGACAGACTATCTTGAATGCATTCAAAAACCACGATGGAAATCCTAAAATCCTGATACCTAACACGCGAAGACGTAACGCCCCAAAGCTTCAGCCCGAAACCCTATTAACACCTCAAAAAATATTGTTAGACGCTTGAAAGCTGAACCCCAACACTCCAAGATTCAAGCTAACAAACCTCTGTCACCCTTGAAAGCTATAAACACCAACCCTCTAATCTGGGTTGTAGCTTTGGGGCCCTGAAAAGTATTTATGAATAGGTACCTCTATAGAAACCATAAGGGAAATGTTAAGGTTTCCCAAATGGCCACATAGTTGTTAATCCTTGGGGCGCCTAGCTAAGCACAGCTTCGTCCGCCCATGATAAAC
>CAJNDV010037262.1:2650-17404 GCA_905221635.1 Symbiodinium sp. CCMP2456 | reverse complement strand
ACCCTAAAACCCTAAACCCCTAATACGGAGCCATTAGGCAGGGACCTTGGGCTCGCCTAGGAAGAGGAAGCGCCGTCCTGCAGCTCCTCGCGTGGGGGGGCTCAAGGTGTTTTTTTGGTGCTTTAGGCTTCTAGGGTTTAGGGGTTAGGGTTTAGGGTTTAGGGTTCTAGGGTTTAGGGTTTAGGGTTCTAGGGTTTTGGGGTTAGGGCTTAGGGTTTATGGAGGGGTGAAGGTTTCAGATTTAGATTTAAGTGTAACTTTAATTACTGGGTTTCAGATTTAGATTTTAGCGTAACTTTAAAGGCCTTTAGGGTTGAGGGCTTCGGGGTTTCAGGGCACCGAGTCCATGGCTGTAGTTTTTTAGGCGTTCGGGTTTAGGGTTTAGGCTTTGGGATGTTTGGTTTTGCCGTTTCAGTGCCGAAGAACTGCCTAAGAACTGTTTGACGAAGCGCGATTGGGTTTTGCATTCCTAGGCCAGTAGTCCTCAAGTTGTGGGCCACAATCTTGTGACGGGGTCAAGACGATCACCATACAGCCTCAACCCGAAACCCTAAACCTCATCCTTACCCACAGACCCTGGAAATTAAATTTTGTAGAGATTGTTTGGAGAGAGACGTGTGCTTGGCCTTCACGCTTGGGGTTTCTGAGTCCTACACCCTAAATCCTAAGCCCTAAAGCCCTGAACCCTAAACCCCTGAACCCCTAAACCCCTAAACCCTAAACCCCTAAACCCTAAACCCCTAAAGCCGAAGCCCTGAACCATGAGTTTGGGTTTCGAGGGTTTGGGGTGAGGGGTTGGGCTAAACCCTAAACCCTAAACCCTAAACCCTAAACCCTAAACCCTAAACCCTAAGCTGCTGTGAGGCGCGGCTTACAGCATGGAGAGGGCCAAGGCGGGTCCCGCGCCACAATGTGCTTCGGCTCGGGGCTGAGGGTTTAGGCCAAAGACCCCCGGATGCCTCTCTTGGAACTCAGTAGTGGGGGCTTTGGCGGTTTAGGGTTTAGGGGGATAGGATTTATTATTAGGGTTTAGGGCCAAGTAGAGCGGTTTGGGGTTAAGGGCTGAGGTGCAGGGTTTACGGGGTGGAGAGTGCAGGCTTTCGGGTTTGGTGTCAGCAGAGGCATTCGCAAGAGATCATAGCCGAAGCCGTCCTGACGTCGGGCCATTCAGCAAAGGGTTGGTGCACATGCGGGATTTTCTGTGGCCCTGTCATACGAAAGATCGGCTCAGACATCGAACCCTTAAACTCTAAGCCCTAAACCGTAAGTCTCAAGAATTAAAGGACCTGCGGCGGTCCAAACTTGCGAGGAACCTCGTTAGCTGATATTGCTGGGTCCTCCGGGCTTCGCAGGGTTCGTGCTAGTTTAGGGTCTAGGCTCTTGGCTGTGAGGTTGAGGCTTCTGGTTGACCCATGGATTGCAAGGGTAGGCGCTCCTCGTAAATGTTCATCTCACCGGCCCGGACATGCCCGGACCAATCCCACGTGCCACATTCGAGAGGCATGTGTGGAACATGCTAATCTGCACTTGCTGCTACGTTGCAACAGTTCAGCGGCCGTGCATGTGTGTGTGTGTGTGTGTATCTGCTGTATGTACATCGATGCATACGATGCAACTGACATGACTACACATACACGTAGACTTGCACCTGCATCAGTACATGCTCACCCCAAGAACTACATGCACACATGCATGCATACATTCAAGCACACTTACAAGCGTTTATACGTACGTACGTACGTACGTACGTGCGTTCATACACGCATGCATACATGCTTCCAGACATAAGTGAATGCCTACGTAACGACATGCATGCACGTATGCAAACAAAAGTGCAGACATTGTGCCGAGGTGGGTGTACACTTCTTATGGTTGATATCTGTATCTTGTACATGGCTAGGTCATGCTTCCTGATGTGCGTTTCTGTTTCTACCGCAGCCTTTTTCCCTAAACCCCGGTCCTACACCCCAAGCCCTTCACCCTGAACCGTAAACCCTGCACCCTAAGCCCCTACATCATAGACCCTAAGCCCTAAACCCCGAGACTACAGCAGTTCCCATGTGAGGCGATGCCAGCGCCGACTGCCGAGGACTGTTTGCGGAGCTGCGAGCGTATTCTTCGGGAGCTTGTGCAACAACCGTGGGAGTTTTAACAGTAGGGTTTAGGGTTTAGGGTCTTAAATTCCTAGGTAGTATGGCTACTAGTGTGGCTATTTACACTCCTCTCCTATGTGTGCACAGTACACTGTACTTGTATTGTGGGGTTCAGGGTTAAGAGTTCTGGGCTTTAGTATAGTTTGCAGCATTCTTCATATTGCTAGTGCACTTATGCTTCGTAGTATGCGTATAGGTGTAGCATCACAAAGGGATTTCAGTGGCTGCGATCCCCAGAGACACGCAAAAGCCAGAGCCAAACCCCAGGATTTTGTAGGTGGTGGAGAGTTCACCCTAGGGGTCCAAGTACCTGATAATCATATACTCTCCCTAGACACTCAACCCTAAACCCTAAACCCACAAAAAGCTACTATCCTGAACCCAACCCTAAACCCTAAACCCATATTGAGAAGTCGAAAGTACTCGAGTGGATACTGTGGCTCGGAGCAGCCACCCACTACGGAGGAGATCGATTCTGTAGTCGAGGCTACCAGTTTCGGGGTCAACAGGGAACCTGAGGGTTTAGGGTTTTGGGTTTAAAGATTTAGGGTTTAGGGTCCAGGGTTTAGGGTTTTGGGTTTAAAAGATTTAGGGTCTAGGGTTCAGGTTTAGGATTTAGGGTTTAGGGTCAGATCTCCAGGGTCTTTCTCACCAGCCCAAGCAGGCTGCTTGCCCATGAAGTCCGACTGCCTCTGGTGGACTTCAAGGACGAAGCAGCCTTACCGACATTGACGACAGAGCCGCAGAAAACACCCAGAATTATACCTGGGGCCATCGAACAGGACTACCGATCCTACTCAGAAGCAATTGAGGCAGCTGAGCAGGAGGTGTTGAGGCCCTAAACCCTAAACCCTAAACCCTAAACCCTAAACCCTAAACCCTAAACCGTATCGGAGGTCAAAAAGCAAGAATCTCGGATAGGGGCAGCCCTTAGGGTCGCAGGGCTTCAGCTTGTGGGTTCAGGGCTTAAGCTTGAGGGTTTAGGGCTCTCGCTGCTTGGGGCTTGGTTTAGGCTTTAGGGTTTGGGGTTTAGGGTTTAGGGTTCGAGACTAAGGCATTCTAAGGCCATGTCTGATACAACGGTTTTGGTAACGGGGAAGTCTTTAGACATTGAATCCCTGGCCCCAACAGAAAACTGTTCCCCAAAGCCCCCAGACCCGGTTGGTAAGGAGATATAGTTCGGTGTAGAGTACATCGCACCGATTCCCAAAACACCGCCCAACCTCGTAAACCTCTAAACCCTTAAGCCCTAACCCAAACCCCTAAACCCCACAACTTCTGGCCCCCCGACCCTATAACCCCCAATATATTCGAATTCATATCAAGACAGGGCTTAGGGTTCAGGGGCCAATAAAGACTCAGGGTTTCTCACTTAGAGATTCTAGATTAAACCTATTCCCGCGAAATGATCGCTATCATCATCTCGGTATATATATATATATATATGGACCTTAAAAGTAGCCCGAATGTAGACTGTTATTGCGCGGGGCAGTACCTGAGCTAAACCCCTAAACCCCAAACCCTAAACCCTAAACCCCTAAATCAAGCTAAACCCGAAACCCTAAATCCCTAAATGAAGCTAAACCCTAAACCCTAAACCCCTTTAAACCCACCCTTAAACCCTAGACCCTAACCCCCTCAACCCTAAAGCCCTAAATTACCCTAAACCCCTAAACCCAGCCCTGAACCCCTAAATCCCTAAACCCTAAACCCTAGACCCTAACCCCCTCAACCCTAAACCCCTAAATTACCCTAAACCCCTAAACCCAGCCCTAAACCCTAAATAATTAAGCTAAACCCAAAACCCCTAAACCCAAGACCCTAAACCCCTAAACCCTTAAACCCAGCCCTGAACCCTAAATTAGGCTAAACCCCTTTGTTTCGGACAGGACCTCGGGGCGAAGGGGCAGGGCTGGGGTCCCATTCTGGCGACCCGTGCCCCGGACGAGAAGAGCACCGCTTTGCCGGGAGTTTCGGGGGTTTAAGGGGTCCTTTAAGGGGTCCTTTAAAAGGGGGGCCTATAATGGGGGTACTACAAGGGTTTAGGGGTTTGGGGATCCATCTGAGAGTTTAGGGGTTTTTTGGGGGTTGTGGGCTTAGGGTGTTGGGGTTTCGAAGTTTAGAGACTGGGGTGCCAGGCTTGAGGATTCAGGATTGCGGGGGGTTTAGGGTTTAGGTTTTAGGTTTTAGGGTTTAGGGTTTTAGGGTTCTCGGATCTTGTAAGACTCTAAACCCTCAGCCCCAAACCCACAAGCCACACACCCTGTAGCAATACTTGCAGATGGGCCAGCGGTGTGCCTCGGTTTTTGGTATATGTCATATATTGTTGAAACAGCCCTGCTGACTGTGCTTTCAGTCACAATATTCCCTGTACTGTATGGCAAATCGATTGAAATACAGCCCAACACAAATCCCTAAACCCAAGCCCGAAAACCCTAAACCCAAAACCCTAAAACCCTAAGCCCTAGAACCCTAAACCGTGCGTGTTTTGATCGCCATGGCAGCTTTTTACTTGGGCTTGGGAGCTTTGAATCGGCTTGAGCTCTAGCCAGGTGACGTGGGGCAGTCTGCCATTTGGAAGAACCTTCTGCTTAGGAGGCCTGTTTTGTAAAATGATAGTGCGCCATTCGAAGAACCCTCGCAGAAACTTGATGCTATCGAACCATGCCACAACATTGTAAGCTTGTTAGGAGGTATATAGCTGAAGAAGGCGGCAGGCGTTCGGAAGATGTTTGAGCTCCATATGATAACATCTGAGCAGCTCGAGTCGGTGCGTCCCACTGGAGGCGGCCGTCAAGCAAGGAAAACCCTCCTCGCGGGATTGTCGACGAAGGCTTCGTAGCAGGTTTGGCGAACGCTCAGATCGGCTTTGCCGTGGATTACATTACCTTTGGCCATTTACCCAGAGGAAGAATTTCGACCTCATAAGGCTGATGAGTGCGTGGCGAGAGCCGAACGCGAACTCTAAATCGCTGGACTCGAAACCCTAAGCCCCAAAGCTAGGACCCCAAATCACTCAAAGCTTTAAGCCATGAACCCCCTAACCCTAGACCCTGAACCCTACACAGCGGGGCACCTTTTTTGGTGATCCCAAGCCCGAATCCATCTCGAGACTCCCCTAAACTTCATAAACGAGCCGTAAACCCTAAACCCAAAACCTCAAAGCCAGGACCTCAAACCTGCGGCCTTATATACACCCGTGGCCCTCAACCCCTCGACCCCTAAACTCGAAACCCTCCACCCCTAAATGTTAAAGCCCCAAACCCCTAAGCCCTTAAAAGCTTAAACCCCTTATCCGTAACCCCTTATCCGTAACCCCTAAACCCCTAAACCCCTAAACCCCAAAACCCCAAACCCTAACCCTAAACCCCTACATGAAGCGAAACCCTAAACCCTAAACCCCAAACCCCAAACCCTAAACCCTAAACCGTGCAACACCTCCTAAGCCCTGAAACAACTGCTTCAGAGGCGGCTTCCCGGAGCTCCAGGCGCCCCTGGTGTGGGGCTCCTCGGCTTCGTTCTGGTCTCTTCTTGGGGATCTTAGGGTTTAGGGCTTTATGGTTTTAGGGTTTAGGGCTTTAGGGTTTGAGGGTTTAGGGTTTTAGGGTTTTAGGGTTTAGGGTTTAGGGTCTGGGGGTTTAGGGTTTAGGGTCTAAAGTTTTTGGGTTTAGGGCTTAGGGTTTCGTTTCGGGTAGATATGGGTAGGTAGATAGATGCAGATAGGCAGATAGGTAGACAGGCATACAAGATAGGTAGATAGATCGAAAGATGGATGGATAGATGGATGGATGGATGGATGGATCGACGGATGGACGGGTGGAGCCCTGATACGCCTTAAACCCTGAATCCTACGCACCTTGAACCTTAAGCCCGCAACACCCTGATTCCGAAGCCCTTCACCGAGGATGGTTCAACCACAAGGCGAAGCACCACAAGGACACCCGTTGCGAATTAAGGATTTGGAAAAATGGGTTAGGGTTTCGGAGCCTAGACGATTTTGTTGAAGTTGAGGGTTTCGGGTGGCGGTCCTTGATAGTAACGGGTTTTCAAGGGCACAGAGGCTTTCAGGCCCAAAAGTGCCTGTTACGGTTTAGGGTTTAGGGTTTAGGGTTTAGGGTTTAGGGTAGGGTTTGCGGTAGTGCGGAGTCTGTGTGCGCAGTGTTTTGACCAGGGCCTTCAGAATGCCGCCCCCCCCCCCAGCGTGAAACCTCGAGATTTCCAAGCCGAGCTTCCCGGCCCCCGAAGCCCTAAAGCCAACACCCAGAGACTTTAGCCCAGAACCGGGTTTAGGGCTTTAGGGTTTTAGGGTTTAGGGTTTAGGGCTAGGGCTAAACCCTAAGCCTGAAATGGCATGGCCCCTGCGCATGGATGCCACGCACAGGCCGAGAAGTGTAACGTCCAAGTTTAAAGCAGGAGCCCTGCAGCACTAAACCCGGTCCCGAACCGTGGACTCCCACCCGAATGAGAAAAGCGTACTACCAAAGAGGCTACTACCCAAGAGGCGGTGGTGGGGTTCAGAGTTTCGGGTTTAGTCGGGCTTTTTCTTTAGGGTGTCGGGTCTAGTGTTTACGGTTTAGGAAATAGGGTGTTTTTGCTTTTGGGGGTTCGGGGTTAGGGCTTCGGTGTACCCTTCAACTGAGGGTCTTCGGCAGAGAGCTATAGGGTCCTGTAGGTGGGACTGAAGTAAGGAGTATACCGTCAAGCATACTAGCAAAACCCACTAAATTGCCGCAGGTAGAGTCCTTCATGAATAAGGGTGTGCTGGGTGTTTCAGAATTTCGTATTTTCTGCATTTCCGTTTTCGAACATGGACGGACTATCCGGCCTCCAAGGACCGACTGCCTTCAACAAACTGTTAAGGATATGCATGTGCGCAGTTCTCTAAATTAGGGTCCCTGTTTCGGGTCCTTTTATAAGGGTGCCACGCTGTTTGGGTGAAAAGGGGACCTTATATTTAGCGCACTACCCATGTGGAATCGCGTGCTCCACGTCGGCCCGAACCCTCCTGCTCTTACAGTTTTCCCTCGAACGGTAATCCCAGCAACCCTGTAGCTCTTGAAGTCAACGCTACACCGTTAAATCCTCCCTTATAAAGCCTTGTCCGGTCCCTTTTTCAATCCCGACACTCCCTAAGCGGCCTTAAACCGTCAATCAGTTAGTGAAGCACTACAAAAGCCCAAACAATCCTACATCAATGCGCCATAAATCCTTTGAGATCTTACAGACTTACAAACCCTAACCCCGAAACCCTCTATCTATGGCTAAAGCTCTCGCCGCAAGCAGCTTGAAGAAACCAAGCCTCAAACCCCGACGACCCCAAAACCCTACAAATCAACCCTAGAAGCTCTAAACCCCACGAGCCGAAAAAGCCCGAAACCCCTAAACCCTCTGAACCCCCCAAGGCTTCTAAGCCCCCAAACCCATAAACCCATAAACCCTAAACCCTAAACCCTAAACCCTAAACCCAACCCTGGATTCGGCCGGAGAGCTCCAGGGCAGTTCTCTCAGTTAGGGTCCCCTTCCTAAATTCCCGAAATTCCCGAAATAGTACAGCACCTCCAAAAAGAAGGACCCTAAACCCTAAACGCTCAACCCTAAATTTAAGTCCTAAACCCTATAAACCCTAGATAGGACCCTAAAAGGGGACCCGAATCTAGAGAACTACCCTAAACCCTAAACCCTATAACCTAAACCCTAAACCCTAAACCCTAAACCCTATACCCTATACCCTAAACCCTAAACCCTAAACCCTAGGAAGCCTGGACTTGGTGCACCAGCTGTGGAGTCTGGGTGCCCTGGGCCTGTTTCGGGTTCAGGGTTTGGGGTGAAAGGTTTAGGGTTTAGGGTTCAGGGTTTAGGGTTTGGGGTGAAAGGTTTAGGGTTTAGGGTTCGGGGTTCAGGGTTTGGGGTGAAAGGTTCAGGGTTTAGGGCCTAGGGTTCAGGGTTTGGGATTTGGGGTGAAGGGTTTAGGATTTAGGATGGATAACTCTAGGATTTGGATATGCGGTTTTGTGAAGGTTTGCGCAAAGGTTTCTGCAAGGGCTTCAATACTTTCCTGGTATCAGAGGTTGATTTAAGTGTTCGAGCTTTAAGTTTCTAGGGATCTTCGGCATCGTGATTGTGTTCGTCTGTTTTTGTCATAGAAGGGTTCTAGCTTCCGGGTTTCTGCAGGGTCTTTATCTTGTCCGCTGTAATTGTTGTTGACTTCGTTTTGGCCCTTTGAACGACTGAATAGCGCGAAGCCGTCATCGCCCAAGATCCCTCATTTCTTTAAAGATCCCAAGCTGGAACACCTACAGCCAGAAATCCCTTTCAAGCCCTCTAAACGTCTGGCTACCCACGCACGGGAGATTTCACATGTGGTTATGAAGATGTACATGGAGAGGGCGTTGTTGGTATGACGAATGAACTCGGTGGATTGAATATATTGTTTTATGATGTGTTATAGTCTAAAACAATACAGTATGGCTTAGTTTAAGGTCATGGGTTATGGCAGGGCATAGGGGCGAATTAGGTTGTTTGAAGGGCTTGGGTTTTGGGCACTTGGGCTGTAGGTTTTTTTGTGGTTTCAGGGTTTGGGTTCAAGCAGCCTGCATGCAGCATCACTGAATCACAGTGTTCGACCACGTCGAAGTAGAAATCATCACTAAGCCCTAAACCCTAAACGCAGCTCTTTGCTATGCTAACTGCTCGATGAACGGGCTAACAACATCCGACTCGAGAGGTAGCCAGCGTGACGTGGAGCACAGAGCAGGACACGCCGCCCGAACCGCAAGCAGAGGGTATTATCCTACGTCATAGGATATGTTGTTTATAGTAGATCACTAGATATGGTATTGAATAAAGGTGTATACTATGTTATATTACATTAGATTCTAGGGTATTGTACTGCGCACTACTTTTATTGCTCCTAAATTATGTGTGTTATAGTATATACTGAGTGATGTTATGTAATACATTATTGTACCTCACATTCTAGTATGTACGTTGTTATGTGTTATATTATGTTGTTGTATTGTGTTATATTATGTTACGTTGTATAATGTTATATTTTTGTTGCATTAGATATTGTAATACATTACATTACAGTATTAATGTTCCATTCTATTCGATTGAAATCTGTCTTGTTATTGCATGGTCATATTACTATGTTATGCTATATTATTTCAAGTTGCATTCTACTGTGCTAGAATATGTGTTAGTTGTATGTTATTATGTGACATTAGATCATATCACATCTTAGTGTATTGCATTGTACTGTTTTCGAGGGTATGATATGACATCGAATTATATTCAGTTCGAATATACTATATCTGTATCATACTGGGCAGCTGGAACACGGAGAAGTACGGTCCTAACGGTTAAGGGGTTTAGGGTTCAGGGTTTTTTTCAGAGCTATTGTAGAAGATGTAGACGTCTTTCCTTGCATACAGAACTCTATAGCAGACCCTGTAAAAGACTTGCAGCAAGAAATAGAAAGCTTGTAAGGCCCTTAGAAGAGATCCTCCGATAGAGACAGAAATTATTCCACCTAAACCCGAAACCCTAAACCTTCAGCACTACGCCCCCAAACACTGTATCTCCTCCTCTCTGGGATGGTCCCGGTCTTACGGCAGGGCTGCATGCAACAGTTAACACCGCATCACATCGGCTACTAGCTGCACCTTGGGGGCTAAACTCGAAATCCTGCACGTTCAAACCCAGTCTGAATGTCAAGCTTCTACTCTCATGTCTCGCTCTGTCGGGATCCTACAGAACAGGATCGAAAGTTATGGTAACTAGTCGTAAACGGGATTTGAATCCTAGGAAAACCCGCCGAGCAGCGCAGCACACCCGGTAAGGTTGTAGATGAAGCCTCGCTTTGTCGCGAAGTCCCCCGCACACCAAATCTAAGGTTTAGGGTTTAGGAGGTCTGAGCCTAAGGTTTGGCATTTATAAGTTTAGGGTGCTTAGTTCCCCAATACCCAACCTTTAAACGTTTTGGGTTCTTATTAACTTAGTGGAAATCTGAGCTTTTATTTCCCTGGCTTGTGGAGGAAGTAAGGGTGTTGCGGGTTTCAAGGTTTGGAAGCAGAGGATTTTCGCAGTTCTTGTGCTACACATACGCTTTCAGGGAAACCTACGGAAAGTATTTCTAAACCCTAAACCCCGAAACCCTAAACCCTAAACAGCTCGTCGGGCCTTCCGACGCCATGACCCCAACTTTCATTTAATCATCGTAGCTGGAAGCTGAGGCACACGCTCAGACGCTCGGACCGACTTTATGGCATATTTGTATGCTGTCGGGCAAACAAGAGCATGCACCTTTCTGCCAAGCCTGCCTGCCATGACCCTAAGCCCTAGACCCTAAACCCCACCCTAAACCGAAAGCCCTATCGATCCTAGCATCCCGACGCCCAACCTAAACTCCTAAACGGCAGCCAAACTGGCTGTTGCCACTCCCTTGAGCCCGAAAGCCTCAAGCCGTCCCCTAAACCGAAACTTTGCTTAGGGTTTTGGGGGTTTATAGGGCCCTTAGAGTTTCTAGAATGTGTCAAGGGTTTGTGTGCCATGGGACTGGGACTTGGGGCTGGGGCTGCGGCCGGGACTGAAATTGACGGTCTAGGGGCACGCAAGTTCTGTCTGTTTCTTTCTTGAGGGTTTAGGGTTCAGTGGTTGAGGGATACCGTGCCGTAGGTCTTCAGAGTTTTCACGTACGGTCTTTCACAGTGGTTTTTGCGGGGGTTTAGAATGGCTTATGGGGTTTAGCAGAGATTGTGCTTACTGTAAGTGTGCTCCCAAGACCACGGACATTATAAAAGCTGCGAGCTGTCAGTTTGCTGCGATGTGATGTGCAACCTATGGTTGAGCTTTCATGTTCGTTTTGAGCCGAAGTGATCTGCAACCTCCTCTAGTTCAGCACGGTACCGTTTGTCGACAATCTCCTGCAACATCCTGCATTAGGTCTAGGTCATAGCGATTCTGTAACGATTCCCATGGTTTGGGATACTTAGAAAAAGCAATGCAGCCTTTCGCGCATCAGCATTTTGAGTTGGCAAAATTACGACATGGTCTAATTATTGTAGCATCGTGTTTCATAGTTTGGCATGCGCAAGTTCCCCATGGCCCTGGACCGATGCCACCTAATGCGGAGCCTCAACCATCAACCCTATAAGCCCTAAACCCTGAACCCGAACCCACAGCTTTCTAGACACGTGAGACCCACACGACGAAGACGCCTGAGAGTGCCCCCCCTCGCTTCGCCGGCCTGCATGCCATTCTGCAGCGAGCTCGTCCAGGAGTTGCCATGCTGAACTTTGTGAGCTTTGGCACATTTGTTCAGGTGGCAGACGGAGCACACAGCTACATCAAGGGAGTGAAGACGGAGAGCAACGTCTCCGTCTTCACTCCCTTGATATAGCGTTGCTCAGGCAGAGGATGGTGGAAGGCTTGGAGTCGTCATCAGCCAACGGCCGACGCCTTGGCGGTGGCCGGCAACTTCAGAGCTGAGCTGAGCCTTGGCCGGCCTGAAGTGGGCCAGTGTCGGGCTTTCCATCGTTTGTCTGGCGCTTTTGGCCCACGACCTGGACAAGAAGGCTGTCCACGAACGTGAGGAGTTAGCACATCTCCGGCCCATGTCCGCTTTCCTGATCCTCGCGTTCCACGTTTCAGAAGTTCTAGCCTACCAGCAGCCGTGGTCGTTGTTCTCTTCGCCGCTGCCACAAGGCTAGGCAGTGTCGTAACTCTCTCCGCCTTGGTCCTGTACCTCCGCGCCTGGCAGAGCCCTCGAGGGCAACTGGATCGTTACCACGGACTGCAACGACAAGGTCCGACAAGGACGAACAAGTCTGCATTACAGGTGGACACCTCTACGTCCGAAAGCGTTGCCAAAAGCTCGCTGAGCGCCTAGCCCAGTTCGAGGCTGAACGCGAGGACTGCATGTCGGCAGAAGAGGCCAAGAGCAAGGCGGAGCAGCTGCAGCTCGGGAAGGCCGTCCTGGAGAGGGCAGTCCTGGGAGATCGGTGCGAGCAACTCCTACGTCAACTTGTGAGAGCCGAGGCCCATATGAAGGATGCATGGGAGCAGAAGGCGATGTACAAGGAGCGTTGTCGCCGATTGGAGCTCCAGTTTGCTGAAGTGAGGCAGCCAGAAGACAAGAGGATGCGGACGTAAGCCTCTGTGTGAAGACGGTGTTGCGCTTCCTCAGGGCTGTCGTTCCGAGCGATGGAAGGACTATTGATTGTCAACAGAAAAGCTGGTGCAGCATGGCTGAAAAAGGGCGGAAGAGCTGTGTGCAGGTTGTGGTCGTGTTGAACAAGACCAAAAAATGCACACAGCCCTTCCGCGCTTTTTCAGTCGTGTTGAGAGGTTATGCAGTGTGGTATATGGTATCGGACCTGGGATTGGAATTGTGGGTAGGGTAGATGTGGATCACAGCGGTTGTGCCTCGGCCAGCCAAGCATGCTACCCAAAGTGTCACCTGCAGATGGGGTTTCGGGTTTAAGGCTTCAGGTCAACAGGGTTGGAGGATAGTTTGAGGTTTAAGCTTAAATCTTCTATTTCTAGTTCGGAAGATTGTCGCTACTTGCTTCATGCTTATGTTTCTGTCAAAGCAGCATTTCAGTAGACTCTGGTAGAAATTCCCGGCGAGACCCTAATACCCTACACCCCAAAACCATCAAGCCCTAAACCCGGAACCCTAAAGCCCTAACAGAACCCTGAAAGGACCCTGTTAGAACCCTCCAAGGCACTTTGAACTCCCTAGACTCTAATGTAGAAGCCCGACAGTAATCCTCAGGAATGAATAATGTAGTATAATATAGAGGCCTTAGTACTCACCTGTACTATTTTGGGGGTTCCTTACTATAATTATAGTAGACTATACCCCAAAACCCTATTCTAGATAATCAAGGCCCCGACATTATCCCAAAATCCTCTTCTATATAATTATTGCGGCCCCTTGGTTTACCCCCTTGAGGCACCAGGTGACCCGCGGAGACTCATGTAGAACCGGTTGTTGAATCCCTAAAGAGGCCTAAGACACTCAGCAAACCCCTAATCAGTGTAGACTTTAGCCTGAATCTTTTGTAGCACTAATCCTTGAGTTGTTTATTGCAAGTGGTATAAAATGTACCGATTATGTAAACAAATGAAAGAGCCCCGCCATGTTTAAGCCCTCGAAGCACCAGGTTGCCCACACAGACCCTTCGTAGAACTCTTACAGGAACCCAAAAACTCTATATACAACCCTAGACATTTATGGCCCTAAACCCTCAAACCCTTATCTAGATATCATATACCCAATACCCGATACCATGTTCATCTTCTAAGGCTCTACATGAACCACCCGAGACTTGGCGCTTGAGGTGAGGAGGGAGCCTGCCCACACTGGGCGAGACAGCGCCACAGGTGCCTCTGAGGCCACTCGGCGGGTGAAGCCCTAATGTAGGCGCCTCAATAATTACCTATACTATTTTGGGGGGTTCCTTATTATAGTTGTGGTAGGTTTTACTCCAAGACCCTATTCTAATTATTAAGGCCCCTTACAACCCCCAAGTCCTTGAACCCTACGAGATCCCATTGTGAGATGCCTCAGAAGACCTTCAAAGAACCCTTACAGTATTCGTAAAGAAACCGCGAGGAAACCTTAGAATTAGAACCTGTATAGACCCTTATAAAGCCCTCACGGGACCCCGAACGTTTTCTTTTTAGCCGGAACTCGCAACCTCAAGCCCCGAAGCCTTTGACCACCGGTCTGAAAAAGCAGTAGTACTACAGCAAACCCCAGAAAGTTGGAACATGGGTTTCGGAGGATTAGTGCTAGAGTCCCTTATACTTTTCTACTGTATTCCATAAGGTTCCCGAACATAGCTGCCGTGCGTTGTACCCCAAGCCATATTCCACTCATTCGGGGTGCTATATTTGTCAGGGGTTCTTGGTTTTGAGGTTTTGACGGGCTTTAGATTTTCGGGATTGAGAGTTTCGGGTTTAGTGATTGAGGTGTTCAGGGTTTTGAGTTTAGAGTTTAAGGTTCAGGACTAGGTGCATTCGTACTTCAGGACAGCTGGGGGGTGGATTGAAAAAAGAATATTAGTACCGAGTTGCCAATCGCAGTATCCGTGCGAAGAGCAGCAGCTGTCTGAGGCTACGCCATTATCTGTCGGGGATGTAGCAGTCAAGAGACAGGTGGTGTCAGCAGGTGGAGCTACTTTTGAAACCCAAAAGCCCTGATGCCCGGTGCCCTGAATCCCGAAATCATGAGGCTAGACGGGTTCCAGAAGCCCCAGCCCCAGCCTAAACCCTAAACCACAAAACCGCAAATCCTAAACCCTAAACTAGAGCCCTCAACAAAAACTCCTAAACCCTAAACTTTAGCCCTCCTCAAAAACTCCTAAACCCTAAACTAGAGCCCTCAACAAAAATTCCTAAACCCTAAACTAGAGCCCTCAACAAAAACTCCTAAACCCTAAACTAGAGCTCTCAAAAAAACACTCCTAAATCCTAAACCGCAAGACGGAATGAGACCCCGGAGATGGCCACCCCAGCGACCTGGTCCCAAGGCGCTCAGCCCAACGCCTGAATCAGGTAAAGAAACCTATGGGGTTTAGGGTTTAGGGTTGTT